>JAHWFP010213766.1:0-71145 GCA_023313725.1 Lithobius niger | reverse complement strand
GGCCACTAACCCTCCTACAGCCTCGCTTGTCACAAGCGGCTCCTGCTCGCTGATCTGGTCGCCTACTTTTTGCCAAGCCAACTCGCATCTTTTTGAACAGGCGTCATATCTTCACATGTCATTGCCAAGTTCCTGGCATCGCTTGCTTGACGCCCAGTTCTGTCGCCATCATGCGGATCCACCTCCTCGCCGGTCATCCCTGTGGCTGCCGGTCGCTGCCTCACCGTTTCCAGACTCTTCGGTCGTCAGCACTAGTTCCATTTCACCATCGCAGCCGGCGACCGTCTTCCTGCCTGTGCCTTTACCCCAGTTTCGTCGGTCTTCCTTTGCAGACCCAGCGACCGCTCTTTTGCCCTGTGTTCCATCCACTTCACCTGTTGACTGTTGCTTCCCCGGTCCGTCCACATCTCCCGCAATTTTGGCCACTGCACCGGTATCACCGAGCCGTCGATCCCCGGTCTCCAGTTCACCATGTATCCTGTGTGCAGAGCTTGCCTTGACTTCAACCTGTCCGACCGTATCTTCACCTAGCCCGAGCCCGTACGCTGCAGTTCCCCGTATGAGTTCCCCGGACTACCTGTCGCTGCAGCCTTCATCACCGGTCGTCATTTCTGGCACCACAATCTTCATTCCCGGTATTTCCCGGATCGTTCCTCCCGGTCCTCAAGCCTCCCGTTCTTTACTTTCATCAGACGGCGGTGACCCACGCCGCCCAGCTGGACCACCCTGCATGGACTGTCTCACCCTGCCATTATCGGTCGCTAACGCCGACCAGCAGGGACCAGGAGATGCATCACCCATTGAAGGATGACTCTACACCTACGGTCTCCCGGCAACCTTGTCGCTACTTTTGCTGTAATAAAGTCTTTATTTTCTTTTAACAAAAAAAATGAAATTGATGATGAAACTACAACAACAGAAGAGGAAGAGATAAAACAACAATACACAAGGCGAAGAGACATGCGGCGGCACAACTGCCGCATACTTGCAGCGGACAGTTGCTCCAGCGCCAACCAAAACACCTACTGCTGCTTGCCCCACTTTAGCATCATCAGTTTCCATGTCACCATTTCGAACTTTGGCAAACGACTCTTTCTACGACCGCCCAACTACTGTCCCTCTTCCGTCGTTGCTCTGCGTGTTTGAAGCTCTCAGCCACCTTCATGGTACTGATCGTCTTCGGCATCTGCCTCTTTCATTGCTTTATCGTGGACGCTTCCGTTTCTGGACGCCACCCATTTTTTTTCACCGTATTCCATCCCCAGATGTAAATCTTGCCCTGTCTTTTTTGTGGCAACTGTGTTGCTTTATGAGCTTCCTCTGTCGTCCACCATCCTCCCTTGCTCTGCCATCTCTTTTCCACATGACATGGCTCCCGGTCGCTCTTACAATTGCGGTCCTTCTCCCGCCTCCCGTTTTCTCCCGTATGGTGCACTAAATATTCCGCACCTACAGAAGGAACAGGGGAAGAAGGGAGAGGGATCGATGAATGTTGCACCAAGTATGAGACTATGCTTCGCATTAGGCAGTCGGGAGGTCTGTGATGGGCGTCTTTGGTGTTAAGGCTGACCGAGAACCGGTAGAGGCTTTTGAAATTCAGCCTCGCTTGTCTACCGACTCTCCTTGCTCTCCATCAGAACTGCAGTTTTTACCTTACAGATGGACTGTCGTGCCTCTCTGACCACGGATCTTTCTTCTGTTTAACACACGGTTGTCCCTGCCTCCCTTCAGCACCCTTATGGCCGCTAGCTGCGACCTTGACCAGCAGTCTCTCGGGACGCTCGTTAGCGTCTTTTCGCTCTTGGCAGACGGTGCACGTCTACGGTATTTTCCCGCGCTTTCTCCGGGATTCTCCGTATTTTGATTTTGGCGAATGTCTGACAATTGTCACGCCATATGACTTTCCTTTCAAGTATTGTGTACAACCGCCGCCATGGATTCTACACCGGCACCAACCGATGTCATGCTTTTTAGCATATCAGGAAGCAGCTTCTACAGTCACTTCTGCCACTGTTGCGACACTGGAACGTATCCAGACCCTGTACAGAGTTCGTGCATCAAATTCACTGGTGCCAAAAGCCATTTGGACCCACATCCCTGCTGTCAATTTCTTAGAACATGTGACTGGTTCACCAGGAAGTGTAGTGTTTGTGTTCGTCTTTCTGAAAAACAGTGGCGGGAAATTCTGCATCATCACGTTAAGTCACGAAAACGTGCAGTCCAGCGAGCAATTCAACGTGCTAATTAATCTGATATTCCTGGTCGCCCACACGGCTCTTCTTCAATGGTCACCAACAAGCCTCGCTGCGCGAAAATTTCTTCGACGGCTCCTACACCCGCTCGGACCCCATCGGTCGCCCCTCCTCCAATAGCCAATACGAATTGACTCTTGACATGCACACCAACGACAAGGGTCCTGCCTCTTCTGGTTCCGTTAAGACTGTTTCTTCTTCAACCACTTCACCCGTTCAGCTTCGCTGCTCCGCCATCCGCAACGGTCGCTTCTGTGGACGCTCATTCGAACACTCAGCCGAATTTTCCAACTGCAGATGTCCTTTGTGCCTCTCTCTTGCGGGACCTTCAGCTTTCACCAGAGGATGTGGCTCATTTTAACATAAACTGTGAATCTCTCCTCTCCGTGGCTCGGTTCTTCTCTCGGGAACTTGACGACCTTCAGAAAGCTGCCCTCGAACTTAATTCTTTACGCGCTATGGCAGCACAAGTACCTGGGCTCCGGGAAGCGATGAACCAGCATGCAGAAACTGTCCTTTCTCTCAGAGACTCAAACTCCACCTTAGCAGACGAAATTGGACGTCTACAACAGCGGAAAACCTCTCTTCACGCTTGTCGCCCTACAGTCGTTCTTCACCAAAGTCCCTGGCATTGCTCTCGTCTACGCCTTCTTGACCCAGCACAAGCCAGGAAGCCTCCGTGATTTCCGACACCACTCCACTGCACCTCACGGGTCCCAGAGCTCTGCATCATCAGAATGTCCTGTTCCATCTTCGACTGAGGTCACATCGTCAATCCCTGTGACTTTTTCGACTCGTGATGGTCCCACTTCTGTGACTCTTTCAGGTACGGTTGCTCATAGCAGTCCTCCTCCTGCTTCTATCCTGCATACCAACCAAACAATTGATATGGCAGTCGCCTTATGGTTAACGGCTGCCGCGTCCCACAATTTTCTCCATCTGCCAGCGTATAATGTTTGGCAGTTCGATGACGCCGCTTCGTTTGTCCCTGTCTTCGCCGGGCTGGCTCAACGTTCGGATGTCTCATCTCGCAACATCCCATGCACGGACTGTCGCCAGCAAGCCAAATGCATGGCGCTCGGATTTCGAGCTCTGCCTTGAAGCCACCCCGCCTTTTTCTTCCTTTGTCATGTCGAGGAACCGACTTCTCACTTGTCCATCCAGGAATACCAAGATCAAGTACACCAAAAAAAAAAACAAAACAACTATAACAGCCACGTCAACCTAACTTTTGTGTGGTCGCCGGTGATACTACACCTAGTATGCACATTTTTACCTTCATACTTCGCATTCGGCTCTCTTCCCAATCGCCGGTCGCCTCTTCACGCCACCAACAATTTATTCTTCCAATTCTTCTTCCAGTCCCTATACTGCGATTTCGGTTCCTTGGCCAACCTACAGTATAGGTCACTATGTTGTTCTACATATACTTATCACAATATTTAGTTCCTGTGTATCCTCAAGTGTGTGCTATGAGGCCGCCTGCTGCGACCACCAAGAGTTCAAGATGTTCCAAATTCTTCATAAAGGTAATGAGAAAATTGTCATGATTCCATGCCTCCTTTTTTCATTGCAAGTTGCCTGGAATACGGCTGCCGATACGCTCTTGCTTTGCCTCGCTCCGGACCTTACACCGGACCCCGTCACAGTTCATGTCGCCCCGGTCCCTTCTTGCAGTGGTCGTTAGTCCTCCGCACGTCCATATCGACCTCCTCTTGGTACAAGCTCCGTCCGAACCTCCCTTCACGGACAAGCACCTCCTGTTTGGATCTCCATTCAAGATCTCGTTGCGTGGGTGTCGCTCGGTTCACTGGGTCTCTGGACTCTGGGGCAGCCAGCACATAGGGTAAGCGTCAACCTTGGCCCCACCGCCATATTGGTGAGGTCTGCTTCATAAGGAAAATCAGGTAATGGATGTTTTCGATGATAGTAAACACATAGAAATACCAGGGTAGGGCCTGGTTGATTTCTGTTTTTATGGCCCTTACCGAAATCATGCGTTACCCTCACCCGCCCGGCCTCCCCTCTCGGTCGCCAAGGTTGACCCTGAGTGGAAGAAAGATGAAGCCAGCTCGACTTGGGCGCTTTATATAGAGACATGCGCACATGCGCAGAAGGTAGCTACGAGCACGGCAGAGAAGCCAACTTTCATCGTTAAGGATTGAGCCTTCAAAGGAAGGATACTGCTACATAAAGAAAATCAGGTCATGTATGTTTTCGGTTAGGCAATAAAAAGTGAAATCAACCAGGCCCTACCCTGGTATTTCTATGTTTTTTACTTTACAGGGCGATGCAAAATTAGATATTGCCCAGAAATGAATAGGCCTATGTGTCTATTGTTCAAACTTGTTTCCAAGTTAAAAGGAATATTTGGGAAAGTTGGGGGTCATGCTCGGTTTCTCAAGACCCAATAGCTTCTCTGTAGATATGAAACAGAGAGGCTGCAGACCCGCTCTCACATGGAGTGTGCATGCAAACCCGCATAATTTGAAAACAGCAATTAATTGACAACTGAACAGAATCAGCACACCACCTGGACTCAAATTTACAAATCTGGGAAAATTTAAGATATTTAGTAAGAGTAGAACACTATTTGAAATGTAAATTTGAAATTTGCAGTATTTGAAAAATGAAATAAGGAATAGGATGCAACAGAACAGCCGAATATTTTTGTTATGTGTGTACATAATTAATTCACATTCAAAATAAATACACATGATAAATAATTATTGAACTCACTTTTTGCGCTTCCTTATTATGGGACACATTTTGTTGGAAGCAAATCGGTAAAGAAATTATTTTGGAAAGAGAAATAGTGGTAACGGTTTGAACAAGCTGAATGGAAGTGGCATAACTTCAACATAAGGCCCGGAGGTGGGAGGCCCTGCCCTCCCCTTCATAAAAAACAAAGTTTTTAAGGCCATTGTTGGGTTACATAGCTGCCCGAGCTTGTTAAAAAAGGTGAGAGGCTTACCAAAAAGGTGATGCAGTGATCAGATAGGAGTAAAACTCGATTTTGGAGGCGTTTAAACCATGCACAATAGCTGTTCGACGTGACGTCACCATGAGTTAGCCAATGACGAACGAGAACAACGGCTGTTTGGCCGTCTGATTGGACTAGCCCAGTCACGTGATATGCACGTCACAGCAAACACCCATGGCGCGTGGTATAGATAATATTTTGCACTAGGCCTTCAAATTACGTCAATATCTTGAAGTTTACATGTGGTAAAGTAGTGCTTTAAAGTGTTACGTTGTGTGAATTTATGGTAACAGTATGTTGTATACCTTTAAGTTACCTTGTCTTTGAATAAAGCAATTTCGTGGTGGTTATTCTCGCAATTGAAACATATTTTTAAATTGTGGATAGTGAGGCGGTCTCTCCAAAGGTGCGGGGGCCCATAGGCAGTTTCCCCCTATACCTCATTGTAGTTCTCGCTTCCTGTGCACAAATAACGGAAATTTTGGCACCCTTATGCACCAGGGCACATGCCTCTCAGTTTGGCACTGTCAACAAGCAACGAAATGATCTCTCCTATGGGATTTGTTTGTTACTGTATGCTCCATTTTTTTGCAGCATATAATGTGGAAAGTAAATATTTTTAAATTTTGGAAAACTAAAATTCTATCTTCAAGTGGTTGAACCCTGACAGAAAAAAGGCACCCATAAAAGCTTACAACAAAAACAATTTTAATTTTTGGCCATTACACCACTTATGGAGAAAGTAGCACTGTAAGTAGTTGAGAATAAAAAGCCTGCAAAGTGTGTACATGCAAAAAAACAATCAACTTTTGCGGATATATGGCACCCCATTTTGAAGTGCATTAAAAATCATCAGTCAAGCATCATAAGTTCAGGATACACAATAAAATACATTCATGCCAATGTAAAGCATCCTGAAAGGCAATTTAACATTGAAATTAAAAAAAAATTTAAAATAATAATATTGAACCCAGATTTACTGCCAAAACAACAAATCAGGCGACAACAAATGTTGGAACGAAGTCAAACCCAAAACGAAATGTACAAGGAAGAAATTTCATTTTGGGCCTCACTTCGTTCCTGCATTCGCAGGACGAGGTGTGGTCTCCACAAGTTGTGAGTTTGTATTTAAATCTGGGTTCAATATTATTATTTTTTAAATTTTCTATTTGTAATGTTAAATTACTTATAAGTATGCTTTGATTTGGCATGATGCATTTTATTGTGTATCGCGTACTTATGATGCTCAATTGCTAATTTTAAGGCACTTGAAAACGGGGTGCTGTATGTCCCCGAAACTTTGGTTTTTTTTTTGGTTTTTTTTTTGTATCTTCACGTTGCAGGCTTTTTATTCTTATTACACCACTTACACTTAGGCCTCGATCATAGGATAATGTGGAGACCTGCGCAGTCCAAAAAGTAAGACTTTATTTTTTGCAAATGCTCTTTAGCAAGGTCTGGCTAATCGTGCCCTGACCTTGTTCGTTCACCTAAAAGCAACAACAATAGCAACAACACAATGAACATAAAAGTAAAAAAATTAAAACAGTTAACATGCCAGTTACCTACTTACATACCAGATACCTACTTACAACGTAAAAACCGAATCGAAGGGAGTGGCTACCACAGCTGCACCATGCAGTTTAACGACACAAGACAGTCAATATTTTAGACTAATAGGAACAATTTTGTATAGTTTTGTATAATATTGTCCATTTTCTCAAAATTTTAAGCTTAATTCCATTACAGTACAAGCCTGTCACTAAACCAAGAGGGGGGGGGGAGCAAAGTGGCTTGATGGTTAGCATGACCGTCTCATGTGTCAGAGGTCCCGTGTTCGAGTCTGACCTCAGCCACCCCTGGCATTTTCGGGTAGAGAAGGGCCCTGTGATAACTCGTGTTCATGTTGATTATGGCATGTAAAAAAAACCTACGATTTTCCGGTGGGATTTACCTAGCGAAATTGTCCCTCTCTCCTTCTGGCACCTTGGCTAACGCCGAGTGTGCATTGAACAACAACGGTATGTAAAGAGCAGAGTGTTTACTATACTGAATTACTTAATGAATGCAGGATTTTTTAAAGGCAGGTTGGGTAAATGCCCAGATTCATTGATCAAGCCTGGTAACTTAATCTTTGAGCACATGAAGAAGTAACGGCTGCAACATTTCACACTTCATCGATTGTGTAGACCAAAAATAACCTCTGTATTCGCTCAAGAGGAGATTGTTTGTAATTTAGTTAAATACACTAGCTGTTTACCCGTAAACAAATAAAAAAGTTATGCATTAATCTAATTTTTGTTAATTGCACCATTTTAAAACAAATACAGGATGCACCTGCAAATCTACATAAAATTTAACCCATAACGAGATTTTCAGGTGGTTTGATTTTAAGGCCAGGAGTCCAAGAAAACACCTTTCAAAGATGCTCTTCATTTGTTACAATAAGGTGCAAAACCAAGTAGCTGAATTGTATCTAAATAAATCTTAGAGACCACAGCTTTATTACGGGTTGCAAATAAAATGAGATTTAAATAAGACATGTGTGCCGTACAAATTCACCGGCGATTTCAAACCCAGCGTCGACTTTCGACAATTTCAGGCTGCGGTGCAAAACCCAAACGTTATCAGTAGAATTTTATTTTTAATATGATTCAAGCTTTCTTGCAATACAATCTATACTTCATACACAGTAATTGTGGACCTGTACACTATAAATTTCCATAATTTTTTAATTGGAAAATAGCTAGTTTTCCTAGCTATGATGACGAAGTTTATCACTCAGCATTTTTTGCTTAAACTAAGACATTCATTCGATGCTACTCTTATTAACTCTTGCAAATCTTTGTTAGGCCCTTGCAACAGCCAAACAACACATGGAGAGTGTTAAAGCACCCTACGCTTTACTAGTCAAACGCCAAACCTTCCTACCCTTCAAGCTACAACTTCCTGAAGAATACAAGTAAGCAATAAAATTTCTTTTCTTGAATTTGTCAGTTACGCCAGTTGATTCTTACCGTTGTTTGGACCTCAAATGGCTGGCGATGCTTTTGCTCTGAGTACAGCTGAAAGTGAAGATGGCTACAGTTTATCAAATTGTGCCTGACGAATCTGGCATGTTTCTGTATGTCTACAAAATATATTTGTAAGTTGTACTAAGTTCTACAAAGAGCTCTATACGTGCTTCCATTCCACAGACTGTTCTACATTCCGTTATTTACTGGTGATGCCAATGTTGCTTCTGGCAAGTAACAACAGGAGTCAATCAACCTGTGTTACCTTCCGTCTAGTACAGCCAGCACACTTGCGAGAGCGTACAATGTGTATGTGCGCCCTCTTTTGGAATATGGTTCTGAAATTTGGAATCCCTACATAAAAAAAAGATATTCGTAGACTTTTAGAGTGTCCAACGTAAATTTATAAAAAGATTACCAGGCTGTTGGAACCTGTTATACGGCCAACGCCTTGAAAAACTAGACTTGGAGAGCCAAGTATATAGGACACATCTTGTTGACCTTTGTACATGTTTTAAATGAATACGAACCTGAATCTACCAGGGTGAGGGACCACCACTTACCAATGCCAGTCACAGTCGTACCCGGGGACACACGTGGCGGTATGACTAAAAAATGCCAAATCAAATTGTAGGCACCAACTACTTTTTGCTTCGGGCTGGTAGATCTTGGAACACTTTGCCACAGATGTTGGTGGACTCCCCGACTGTTGATTTATTTCAACGTGAGCTTAAGGTATACCTTGGAACTAGCGCTTTTCATTATTGTTAGTCAAAGTCTCTAAAGCCTATTTTTTTACAATTGCTTCTTTTCGCAATCATATGCCCACCTTTTTTTTTTACCTGGAAGGTAGTAAGAGGTCCCTTATGGTACCCTATACTGTTTCCCTTTCTCTCATATTGAGAATGAATTTATTGTTATTATTACTATTACTGTTCGTGAATATGTATGACCTTTGCAAATTATTCTGAATATAATGAACAATTTTTTACCAACAAATACGACCCTTCTAGCAATGAGTAAAAAGTTAGGAGTCTTTCCTACAAGGGAAGCTCATATCCAGAATTTGTTGGCTTTTGGAGATTCATCTTCTGTAATTATGGGAATACGTTGTGGTAGACATGGGTCGGTTTCATTTTTTGTTGACTTTGGTTCCGGTTTCGGTTTTCATGCCCACAAAACTGCGGTTTCGGTTTCGGTATCGTTTTTGCCACACTTCACCCCAACCAGATATTTCTAGTTTTTTTTTTGTAACAGTAGCATTACTAGCTTTTAACCTACTCCTGCTTTAATTTTTAGCAGCATCATCGACCATAGGTCTAGCTGTGATGTGGCACCATTTTCCTCAACTATTGTCTTTGTAAATGACTAGGAGCTTTGCTATGTAGAAAATGATAATTATTACAAAATTCAAAAACAACAAATCAATCTTAAATTTTTCGAACACCGTACGAAAAACCAACACAAAATCCGAATTGGTTTCGGTTTTCGGTAAAAACCGAAAATTCGGTTTCGGTTTCGGTTACTGACCCTTCTCTACATTGTGGTACAGTAAATTGTTTGCTTTGCTGAGGAAGGGTAACTGCTTGTGTAACAATAAGTTTGTGGGACAGACAAGTAGAAGGCTGGGTTGCAGAAATAATAATAAACAAAACCACAATAAAGGGATTATATGTGGAAAATTTTGAGTACTTTGGCTGCTAGGACGTTGTGTATAATGTTTTTTGTTGACGGTTCCATCTTCCGGTAGTTGAAATTTTTACAAAACGTTAGCTCACTTAAAAAAAAAACTCTCCATCTTACTTTTTCAGGCGTTAAAATGGGCATGGTCGGTGGTCATATGATGCTTGCGGTTGCTTTAAATGTTAAAATGAATAATTATTTAATAATTCATAATAAATTATAAATCTGAGAACACGATTTTAGCTAACCAACCTATCCACAGAAGACAAACACCTCATTTAAAATCAAATTCACATCAAGTTACCATCAATTCTTTGATAGTTAAAAGGACCTCATTTCGGTACTAGTGAAAACAACAGTTCTTTGGAACACACTTTATGCTCATGGTTATTTTTCGTATCGAAAACGTCATAGGAATTTCCTAGCAAAATTGTTCCTCTCCACAACGAGATAACATGTAGAAATTGAAGTTAAACCTAATTAATCACCTCTTCCGAAGAGTCACAGAAACAGAATGCTTACGACAGCTTTTGACTAGACAACTGGTAGAAACAAGAATGGTGTCTTACTGCAGATTACATAAGTATTTTATTACATCATACCTTCTGATTGACGCATCTGTCGGCAATGTTTGTTACACTGACATGATAATAACTGTTGACATTGAGTGTGGAAATTCTATGGAGATAAGTTATGTTCATTCAAACGCTTGCTGACTTATGTCCAGGTGAACTCAATGTTGCAGATGTTCGCTATTGTCTGCAAAGTTGTGTCATCGGCAGAACAGAGAATGGACTTTTTAATGTGCGGTGCGTCTGAATGAAACTGCCTGGTTACTGCATCAATGGCCTCTTTATTTCTTTCAATGATCGCTAACAATGATTTAAACCCCATGTTACCTTTTTGTTACTTAGAATAAAATGAGCTTTGCAAAGCCTTTCCATGTTTACTCATTCACTGGAATCCTGAACGTTAGACGATATTTACCGGCATAGCTATCTTCTTTGACGTCTGTATTTGACGTCAAGATGATTTAGCTTTGTAAGCGTTTTTGTTATTACATATTATCATCCGTTAACATTTTTAAACCTTCGTATTGCAGATATATGGTATGTCTCAGAAGTCCTGAACCAGGTAGGCCTATATATGGCATAGGCCTATACCGTGTAGGCCTATACCATATTAGGCCTAAGGTGTACAAATCAGCAAACTATGAGGAAAATATGCACCTAATGGGAGTAGCAAATGTCTTCCACAATAGGCATTCACTCGCAGTAACACCAGTACGTTACTGTATCATTAGTGTAGGCCTTTCCTCTGGGCGTAGTACAGGCCTATACCATATAGGCCTACCTGATTCAGGGCTTCTGAGACATATTGTATAGAATTTATGATCAGAAACCGATCAACTTATTCTGTTTGGATGTGGCAACTTAAAATAATGCAATTATCAGTTTAATAAAACGATTTATTTCGTTGGTAAAAAAAATTAACATATCTGAACGCAGGAGTGTTGTCTGTTGATTGCGATACCCATTATGATTAGCTTACTTCGAAACACTGAGCTCAGTTTTCTGAATAACACTGTTAGTAATGATACTGCTGCATTAACAACACTAGTTCAAAAACAACAGTCTAACAGTAGTGGTGCCTACTTCATGGCCGACCAAATGAAAAATAAATTAAATTATTTACTGATTTAAACTGACAGCATAATGAATATCACATTGTTGGAATCATGTCACACGTTAGTTGGAATTAAGGCTAAAGCTAATGCTGGCCAGCAGCATCAGGTAACGTCTAATGTTGCTCAAACAGTTTTGCGTAGAATTTAAATAATGGAATTGACTGTATAAAGGGTGCCAGACAATGATACCCCCCCCCCTTACTCCCCAGAGTAAACTAAGCATTATAGGGAAAAAATGAAAGTACCAATACGTAGCCCATTTTATTGAGGGTTTACACTCATAAGCTCAATATTTAGAGTTCACTTCATTGGCGTCACGAACAGCTTAAAGACAGCAGGACGGGAAGGCAAAAGTGAGTAAAAAAACCTCTATGTTGAACTCCATTTTCTGAACGTGTGTAAAAATTTTGGATCCATCTTGAAGTACAATGTTGAAAAAGGGATGCTTCTTGCAATGTGCGTCTGGACGAGCCCTACCCTGACACCCAAGTTTCATGATGCTCACACTGCTGGTTTTGAAATTATTACCAAATAACCTCGCGGCAGTAACCAATACGAATCTTTTTGACTCACTTTCGTCTTCCTACCCTGCTCGTCTTCAATCTGTTCGTGACGCCAATGGAGGGAACACTGAATATTGAGCTTGTGAGTGTAAACCCACAATAAAGTAGGATACGTATCAGTACTTTCATTTTTTTGGCTTTCATGCTTAGGTTACTCTGGGGAGGGAAGGGGGCATTCATTGTTTGGCACCCCTTATTTAATAGATTTTTTTTAGGGTTCTATGAATTTCCAATAAATGCATACAGTAGACAGGAAGCACACCCATATTTTTTAATGAATGACTTTTTAGTCTGTACTTTAGACATCTTTTTCACTTACACATTTTTGCTGATGGATGGCCTACTGAAAAGACTCCTTTAGCTGTTTTCCCAAGCTAGTTAGTTAAAGATAAAATCAACAAGCTACGAGCTGCCCAACCCACACAAGAAAACCTCCCCAATAGAAGACTAATGATATAAATGTGCATTGAAAGGATTAACTGAGGCAGTTGTGACTAGTAACTTGGGAAGAGAGTTCCAAAGTGGTACAAATGTTTGGATGAAAAATAATGCATGATGTTGGATTTCAGCGTCAGACAAAGCTAGTAGTAGAACAGAAAAATAATTCTCCCTAAATTAAAACCTGGTTTTGGAATCATCCAGACGTGTTATGAAAGAAATAGAATTATTAATATCAATAACATAATGTTGTCATCAGTACGTTATTAATATTGATGATATTTGCCGTTTATGTTTCACTGATCACTAGAGTTCACAACTTCTATTCATATTTGCAGTCAGAGTTGTGTTATTAAAACTATTTTGCAGGAAATATTCACTGATTACGTATAATTTTTCTTCTAATTGCTTGTGTCTGCTTGCAGCTTTCCTCTCAACAGGGAACAAGCTTTAATGGCCATTGTTGATGAACTAACGGAACGTGACGTTGTTGTTGGAACCACCGGTATGCTTTCCCGAGAACTCTTTGAATACAGGTAAACAAAGATCGTAAGTTTTTTTGCTGAATAGCGAAGTGAACTACCGCCTTTCATGTTTGTCATAGATCCGACGCTGTTCATTGATACATTTGCGAATTTAATCACCATTAGACCCCTACACTGCATTAGATAATGTATCGTATATTCTTTCTTATGGAGGGCAGTCTTGATCTATGAATCAAGATAATGCACATGCTGGATTAATAGTTAAGTAACAGTCCATCGACAGTTTATAATTTGTGCTTCGCCTCTTCACAAATGTTTGACTTAAACTTTACAACTGCTACCTTGAATGTCACAAAATACTGTCACTAATTTCAGTAAACGAAGCCGGATTTCTCACACACTGAAACTTTGAGAATTAGTTGTGTCGTTTTGGCTGCAGGGCCTCCACTGATTTAAAGTTCTCTGTCACTGCTTGTTATGTAGAGTGATTGAAAGTAAGTTTGGCATTTCTACTAGCTTTCTTAGGGTTGGATTATTTCTTAACAGCAGTCAGTCCAAACAAACTGCATGTACGCTCGCTATCAGACTCGGATTAGAGGGGGGGGGGGGGGAGTACCATCTTCCCTCAGTAATTGAATGACCAAGTCAGCTGCTGTAAGATGTTACTGTTTTGAAATATGTCACTTTCCCTAAGTGTTTTGTTAAATCCAAACTCCATTTAGTAGAATAAATATTTTATTTAATGATTCAGTTTTTTAATCCTTTCACTCACTTTTTCTTGGTTTATTTAACATTAAAGGGACATTCCTCCCAGCGCCATTTTTATCGATCCTCCACATCAAGTACGGCCCCAAATATCTACTTACTTATCGTTAGTCTTTCCCTTGCTAAGAATCCGTTTTAAAATGTGGCGTCTGCGAGATTTCTGTTGAATATTGGGCAACTATATTTACTGTATCCTCCACGTATATGGTCCTTTGCACGCCTACAATAACCTTGAAGTTTCATCTGTGTGTGCGCATGTACTAATTTTAATCGTTTGCCAATAATTACAATGAGGTAAAAAATTTGAAAGACTAATGCGGTAAAAATTAAAATTAATTATGCCAATAGTTCGCCGAAGAAAAATTATAATATACTAGCCTAAAAAATTATAAATTGTGATGTTAAAATACGAAATTCATTCCGATTTGTGATGACACAATCTTTAAGTTGATGCTGTTTCGTATACTATTCCCAAAGCCAACTGAGATAGTAGCTCCGTTCCTCGCTGCAAGAATGCAGCTACTATTTCAGTTGATCTTGGTGATAGTAACATGCGCCAAAGCGATCTGCAAATGGCTGTTATGAGGCAGGCGGAATGTGCCTTTAATGATTCAGTCTTTAATCCTTTCTCTAACTTTTTCTTGTTTTATTTAGCATTAAGTAGCCACGTCGTTTACTTCGCTCACTCTATTGGTGTCGATTCATGCTTCATGTAGTTTATTTGATCCCCAGAGCATCACAAAATGTATGCACTCATTATTACATCGTTAGCTAATTGCAGTTATTGTTTATAATTCGTTCATCCCATTCTGTAGAATGTCTGTAGGTCATATAAAAGAAAAAGGTTTTTTTCCGTAGTTTGAATGATGTATATTTAACGCAGGTGTGCTGAGGTATGTGGTGAACGAGCTGTGACAAACAATTGCAATTAGTTTGCATCGAAATAATCAGTACATCGACTGACAGGTTTGGGTATTATTAGATTTAAAAAAAAAAAAGATTTTTTAAACATAACATTCTTTAAGTTTACATCTATATGTATTCAGTAACGTTTTTGGCTAATTATAAGTTCTTTTTATGTTATATAGCCATATTGTTTGATTCGATCACTGTATTGGCATCGATTCATGCTTTACGTAATTTCTTTGATCCCCAGACCAGCACAAAGTCGATGTACTGATTATTTCGATGCAAACTAATTGCAATTGTTTGTCACAATTCGTTCACCACATACCTCAGCACGCCTGCGTTACATATACATCATTCAAAATATACTGTCAGTTTGTTTGTGCGTTTGCATTCCTATCTCCTCCGGAAGTAAGGCCCTGCGAAGGTGAGAATAGTGTTACATGAAAAATTGGGAGAGTAAAGCGAAAAAAAGCACTACAAAGATTTTGTTTATAAGTAAACCGCTCACTTCTCACTCAATCCACGTACCTCTGCCTCAGAAACGTGAATGTTTCAGGCCCTGTTGAAGCCAGGTCTGTATGTCTTGCTTTTCCGTGCATCCAGACAGTTGAAGCAAAACCAATTTTAAGATCTATAAGTAGTATGATGCAAAATGCTTCGTCCTTTTAGGTTGTTTTTTTTGTTTGTTTTTTTGCATCCTTTTTCCGGAGCATCTCAACGCGTAACTAATCGCTTCAAAATGGTTTGTTTGTGCATAAATTTTTTTTTAATTAATTAATTTCGTTACGCCTTAAGTCAGCCGATGCTATTTAATGCTCGTATGGCTGATACCAGCTCAATTTTGAACATTACCAGACTTACTGAAGAAATATCTGTTAAAGGGAGGAGCCAACCCGGGGATTTGAACCGGGAAACCTCCGATCATTGTAGGGGCCTAAAGATTGTCCAGAACTGGCCGGAATAGTTCCCATAGCCGCTGAAGGAACATGGTAGCCTCTCACTTTGAAGTGAAAATTCCAAGTTCATAACTCGTGTAAATAATGACTTACACGAAAACAAAGCGAAAAGAGAAACAGCATTGTTATTCGTTAAATTATATTGATTTCCTTCTGCTTTTGAGTTCTGTACATCATGTTTCTGTTACTTCGTACTAATGTAACACACGTCGGTTTAAGTTTTTTTTTTTATATTTTGTGATCTAGCTTTTGTTGGATGGTCAAAGTTTGTTCAGGCAAACTTTCTCCCAGTTTAGTTAGCCTGATCGAACTTTAACGTCATGAGTAGTTTTAATTGTAGTTTTACATATATTCGAGGGTCATAATCAAATTACAGTGATGGATATAGGCCTAACAGAAGCACAATTTAATTATCTTTCATGTGGCGCAACTATCCTTTGTAGGTGCCTTGGTTCAAAAGGAATAGACGAATATTCACACACACACACACACGTAATAATGCATTTTTAATGATGCATACCATATTGTTTATTGCTGGATTTTTCATCTCTTTTCATCTTCATTAAAAAAAATTCTTTTATAATTATCACATACTTTCGCAATTTTTCAATTTCTTATATTTTCAGTTTTTGGTGTATGTGCGCAGATGAATGTTGTAATGTTGTGGCAAATAATTTTTAATTTCAATTTTAAAACTTCCACCTGAGTTGAACAGCTTAATCCGATTTCAACGATCGTGTTTCAATCGTTGATGTTGGCTTGCAAAAAGGCTGCAACCGAAAAGCGAGCCTTTGCTAACATTGGTGTACTGTGCCATGCAGTAGCTGTAAGAAGAAGTACGTAAAAAAAAATAAAAGATAAAAATCAAACGTAGTCGTGAAAGGATATCATAACGTTAAGAGGTGATGCAGAAGCCATACGTATCAAAGGATTCTACAATCATCATAAGATAAAGAGGCGGTAATGCAATTGTAGCCATTGTAAGATAAAGAGAATATAATTGAGTCGTAGCAGGAGCCTTGTAAATGCATACATAAACTTTAGACTTGAAGTGCACATTTCTACATTGCAAAGTGATCAGCAATAATAAGACCTCTGTAAATAAAAACAAAACAAAATGAGGCGTTATCAAAGATTTACTTTGCCTCTCCCAGAGTAAAAAATGCCAAATCCGCAGGGCTAAAGCTTTCAACTTTGATCTACAAAAGCGTATTTATTTATGCTAATAGAAATAGTCAAATGTCAGGGCCTGGAGACCAGGTCCGCGAAGAGGTCCGGGCTGTGTCGCGCTTGGGGGTCGCTGATTGAGTGAGTAAAGCGAACAAAAATCAGCGGTATTAGCCAGTTGGTGGGTTCCTTGTAACACCATCCGTGCATTGTACGGGTTTCCTCTAGTTTCTGATAAAATTTCTTTTCCTCGTATTTTCTGTACTGATGTGGTTTTTGACAATTTAAATTAGCCATCGCAACTCACAGTTGCTGTTACGAAGTCTGAATGAAGTTTGTTCGTTTACCCATAAGTGGTCATGTTTTTTAATAAATTTCTTTGTGCCAGATGACTTACCCAATGCTCATATTGAATCTCCTCAGTTTTGAACTTCACTAGGCATTGAGGAGGTGAAGGTATTCTAGTAAGGTGAGGAGCAAACTCAGGATTTCCGACCTGGAAATCAAGTGCCGACAATATGGCCGGAACCACCCCACAGTCACTGAAAGCTAGCTGGTAGTCTTCACACTATCGTAGGGAGCGCTGACTGCCATAGCCTTTAACAGGTTCCCCTTCCCTTTCACCTACTAGATCACCTTCAGGTGGCTAGGTGCCATTGCGTAGCCATTATACTCACATAAATTTAAAAAAAAAAGGCTGGAAGTTATTTTTTATTTACATCAGTCTTGGGAAACGGTTTGGTTGGTGGGAGTTAAGATAAAAAACAAACTACTTGTCTCGTATTGTTTATTTTTTATTTGTGGATCTCTGGAGTCCCCTACAAAGCTTGACTTGTTACTACTGTGATTATTTTTGTTTCTTATACGCTATGTATATTTCCACGGATATGTGCCTCAGCCAACATCTACATATATATATATTTTAGGCCATAGTATAGGCAAGGTTGTGTGGACAGCGAAAGGAGATTTCCAATTCAACTGCAGTAAATTAATGCGATAGGGCAGGCACATTCATTCTTTTCAAGGCAACAATGAAAAAGGTCGACCATGTTCATTCTTTGAGCAATAGCAATGAACAAGGGCGAGCATGTTCATGCTTTGCACGGTAGCAATAAAAAATGGCAAGCGGCTAGCAGTCTGAAGGGTAATGTCGATTCACGGTAACAATCAGTAACAAACGAAATACTACTACATGTTTTATATAAACTAGGAAACAGGCTTTGGGCCTATTGTAGGCGGAGCGAACGAATCTTCATTTCAATCTTATATTTAGTTTTTATTTTAATGACGATACCACATTTGTTAATAATTCTTAAAAATCTGGATACATTACTTAATAGGCTTTGTTGGGCTGTTTGCCTTTTGGTGTGACGTACTGCTGTTCTTTGCTGTCCTTTTTCTTATTTTAGCCTTTTTTTAATGTAGGCCTATGTTAGGTGTCAAATTTACGTCAACAAGCTTTCGTTTGCTCCAGCATTTAGTTTTAGTTTAGTTATTTGTAGCCTCTTTTCGCAGCCAACACTGAAGACGTGGGCCATCGCCGCGAGTAAAAGAGATTAAGCTTAAGTTCATGCGATGCAACACGGTTTTGGTTTCGAGTCCACGTTACCATGGCACCCAAGAATTGAGAGACGCGGGCAAATTATTGTTTCGTGTTTCGTCTGATGTCAAAAACGTTTTATAATACCGCTTGGCCTTGATACGACGATTTCAGGTTTCGTATTCGGGATTCCCAACGCTAGTGTAGGCGCCACTTTCGTTGCCATGTTGAATTGAATAATCTCCAAAGCATTCTTTTTTCAAATGAAACTAACGTGTGTAGTTAATGGAATCCATTTGTTTTTATGGTTGCGTTTGTTACTGTAGTGGTTAAATGCAAGCATCAAATGTTATTATTTCGTTGAGTTACGTCGAAAAAGATTATTAGCTAGAAAGAAGCAACCAAAATTTAATTTGCCGTGTTTATTAAAGTTCACTTGACTACCATTAGCATGGTGTATGCTTCGTCGGAATTTCTTAACTATTCACGACTCCAAATTTACAATGGTGAGTGTTATATATAAATTCGAAAATTTTAAAATTTCTACAGTAATAATTGTTCGATTTACGTTAAATTTGTCTCACCAATACTTTTGGGGGTATAAAGCGTTGTATGAAATTTCATTTCAATCCGACCTTTCGTTTGGGCTCCACCCAGACTAAAAAAGTGCAACCAACGGACCAACAGACCAACATTTTGCAATTTGGTGTCCGTTATAGGCTACGCTTCGCTCACTCCGCCAATAAATACATAAATAAATATTTGTTGCGAAGCAACAGGTCTGGCAAGGATCAGATATGATCACTAAAAATCAGCCTAAAAGTGGGACGTGTAGGATGCCAACAATAAAAAGTAAATAGCACAAATTTTTTTTTTTTAATAGGGTAAAAAGGAACTGGGAGAACTGAGTAAGCTAAAAGATATACAAAGATAAAACTACAATAAAATATTTAACAAAAAAATACAAAATGAAAACTCTGGGCAATTAAACTCAGGACCCCAACAGAAACAAATGCAGCTGCAACAACAAGCGGGGGAGTGGGACAACCTGACTTCGTATTAAACTAGCATATGTTATGCCAAAATACTTAGGGTTAAAAGAAAATTCACACATGTAGTTCAAACAAACAGAGATTGGCCACCGATTTTCCAAGCTACTAAGGCTCAAAGGTGGTAGTAGTTTGGAGCTGACAAATATGGAATGTGCAGATCTAGGTAATAATGTTGCAGAACAGATGAACAAAAATGCACAAATGTACCAATAATCTTCATTAAAACTCGAGAAGCATAAAGAGTTCCTTTAAGAATAAAGAGTATTGGAATCGTTTTAGTATAACGGATAGAACGCACAACACGGGTGACTTCTGTACTATGAAATGAATCCGTCTATGATATATTTGATAAAGGAATTTTTCCGTCATAAAAATATAGGTGATATTATCTATTTCCATGATTCCATGTATAACTCAGTAAACAAATGCACTGATGTATACTAATGTTTTGAGAAGTTTCAGCACTTTTAGTGGATAATAGAGAATTTCAGCCAGTATCGTGCATAATTTAAAAGACACTACGTTGAGTGACTTCCGGGTGCCCATCTAGCAACATGTTTGTATCTATTGGTATGTATTGCAATTTTAAAATTTAAAGCTTTAGGTCTGACCTTGCCTGAATGGTTTGTTTTTATGAATTTGGTGACTCAGCAAATACTGCCATGAATTTAAAAAAAGTTTTATTGTTTTATTTTCACCTATTGAGGGGAGGTTGACCTCCTGAAACGCAGTGTCTTTTAAATTGTCCACGATACTGGCTGAAATTCCCTAGCATACTAATGCTGACTGAGTTCAGGTTATTATCGATTTTTTTAGCACATCAGGTACAAGTTAAAGAGCAAATTACTTGGGTTGAATCACATTGGTTCATCAAACACCTTCTTACTTGACTCCATGTTACTCACGTATGTCTGTAAAAAAAATCTTCCAGTTTGGAAAACTAAGGATTAGGAAATTTAGACAAGACCCGGCTTTGTGAACGTTATGAATGAGTTGTTGTCACTTCGCAATATACTCGACTTCGGTCAAGTTAATATGGTCTGTGATGATAACTATAACTATAACTAAATCGCTGATTTCCGTGTGCGCGTGGACAAAGTGTGCATGAGTGACTGCTTTGGCAGGTTGGGTTTGTAATGTCGTAACTTTTTTAGGCAATTATCTTATAATTTTGATTCGGAAAGATTCTAGTAAATCCGTTCCACTTTTACAGCATTTCATTTCATAAATTGCAATAGCGAGTATTGGTAAATGATCATAATTTGGACTGGGGTAAAAAGAAACTGCTTCAGTAAATATATACAGATCGCCGTACATTATTAATGGAAAGACGAAAACAAGGCCAGTCTAATGGTGCTCTTACAGTTACTGCCATAGCCTTAATAATGGGTTCAGTGAGTCATGTTTACGCCAGTGGAGGAATTGCCATATCGACAAAAGCATTAGGCCGTTTTAAAGTTTAGGACCAAAAACACGCACAGTTTCAGAAGAAGGCGAGTACCACACCAGTGTTCCTTGCGAATTTTCGACAGACTGGGAACGTCTGTCCTCATCAGGCACTACTACACTCTTGAAAACTGTTGTTTACATTCTCTTCATCTTTTGAACTCGGCGTTCCAAAATGGCGTGGCCTCTCCGGTACTTGTTAGGCTTACTGTCCCACTGATCTGTAAGAATACTTGAAAATTCTGCTCTCAAGAGAAAACGGATTCCCGGGTTTGAGGGGCCCTGCGTGTTCATAAGGTGCGCCTTTCTCCCTAAATGCTGCTGGATTGCGAGTGACTCCAGTCCTAAACTTTAAAAAGTGAGATGGATGTTCAGAGTAATAACCGCTATGGAATTTTCAGCATTAGGACTGTCATCTGGGGATAAATTGGGTTGCCAATTTGAACCCGGGTTATGCTATTCCATATAAACAAACATAACTGCATAAGGATGGATTACTTAACTATTTCATTTCTAGTGTGTGATTTTTTGCTGTTTGGCCTGTTTTCATCTGTCCTTTAGACAGACGGTGCACACGCTTACCCAGTTTTTCTAATGCTTTAAGTGTTAGGTCTATGCAAATAAAAAGGTGCATGAGCAACCCGGAATGGAGCCATAGGTGGCTCCTATCACAAATTATTACAATGTTTTTTGTTTTTTTTCCATCTTTTAGGGTCAAAAAAGGACAAGGACATGAACGGGACTTCCTTACTGTAGGCTCAATGGGCCATGCCTCTGCCATTGCTTTAGGCATTGCAATGTACCGTCCACGTCGACAAGTAAGTACTGCCTAATTCCTGTCGACAAGAATATACTGCCTAGTAAATTCTTTTCCTTGAGTCACCTGACTCGTACTCGAGGACACACCTTTAAACTTAGCACTGGTACCTTCCATATAGAACCATACATACAATTTTTCTCGAACACGACAGTCCCAGTCTGGAATTCTCTGCCATCTGGGGTTGTATCCTTGACATATCTGGCTAGTTTCAGGAATAATCTCCGCAAGACAGACCTTTCTGGTTTCCTGAAATGCTTTTGAGCTGAATTTGTTCCCACTGTGTTGTATACATTTGGTGATGTTTCTATCTCATTATGTTATTTTTAGTTATGGTTGATGTCTGTTTTATTATTTTTGACGTTGGTTTGTTTGAACCTTAATTTTTTTTTATTGGGTCTGGTGTAAGTAGAATACACTACTCCCTTCCTTGACCAGCACAGTTTTTCTTGATGTGAAGATGTATATATATATATATATATATATATATATATATATATATATATATATGTATATATAATAGGCTTGGGTGGCACTGAGCAAATTCATCATATGAGTTCATGTGTGTGTGTGTTACTGAAGTTCAAGCGAGAAAGGGGAAAGGGGTGACCAGGGAGGTGGCTCAATCTGACCATGCAGTGGAAGGAGGCGGGGGATAGAGAGGGAGGGAGGGTGTCGGCGCTATTCCGACCGGTAATTAGGTATTCTGAACCGGCTAGACCGGCGTATGTTACGCTGGGGGTACATCTAGTTATTATTATTATTGCCTGGTGCCAAGATATCAACCAAAATAAACATATGTAAACTAAAACTGATAGAAACATAAATATGACTTATATTGCACGTAAATGTTGATGCATCTGCTGTGCAATACCACGAGGGAACCATATCTTGAAGTTGGAAAGCTTTACAAGAAAAGTATAGTTTTGATTTCCGATTAGAGGGTAAATAACATGCTAATACAGTATTACAAAAAGAAAATAATTTCATTGCGTTTTACGCCATTTCAGTAGTAATGTAGCCTGTACTAGGAGCCTGTACTAGGAGTACACACATCTACAGGCAAGTTAACCCCATTGTATATTCAATTTATTTTGCAACATTTTCCGGCCTATTGGCGCCTATTTTGCTGGCACTAATAGGTTACTGGAGTGCGTATGTCACATATCCACTTCCATAGCCAACAGGAAGCTAAAATAACATTACAATGCGGAGAGGCATTAGATTACTGCAACATTCTTACTTGTGATGTTCAAGAAGTTAAAAATGTGAAAAAAAAATACATTTTTTAAATCGGTTGCTTCATTTTACGAATCAGAACTGTGAAACACTCTGCAATTATTAAACGTTTGGTAAATAATGTGGTTTACATTTTGTTGTTGCAAAATACGGTTTTTAAAACAATCTTAAAGAAAAAAGAAAAATTGAAACCATTCTAAAAATCAATTTATATAACATTCAGATAGCATTGGTTATGTTCCATTTTAGGTACCGCTTCTTTATCTAAGATGATGCTGTCCAAATAACCTTTTAAATAACTCTTTCAAAACCTTTTAGACTCGTGTATTTGTTGAAACAAACACGCATGAAAAATATATCCTTGACAAGGGCGAAACGAATACAGTTTCATCGAGCAAAATAGCAGAAACTTCTGCTTGTTTAGGGGCTCTTACTACTGAATGGTACCCGAAATGACACCCGGGCCTAGTCCAATTTTTACCAATTGATCATTGAATGTCAATGGAAAAAAACGTTGAAGTGTTTATTACATCTTTATACTTCCACAAACTTCGTCCACCTTCTGCAGAAGGTAAATACGGAAAGAAACGTTGAAGTGTTTATTACATCTTCATACATCCACAAACTCCATCCACCTTCTTCAGACAGTAAATGCAAAAAAACATAGCAACGTGGAAGTGTTTATTACATTTTTATGCTTCCATGTTAAATTTTCCACCAAAAATTTAAGGTACAGTATTTCCTATTTGTAGTGTTTGTGTTTTCTTGAGATGTTGTCTGCTAGCCACAGTAGCCACCAATTACCGGTGTTTTCACAGATGAGTAGGTATCGTCATAACTGCAATTTTATGAACCAAAGTGAGTTTGGCAACCACCGTTTACTTTACAGTGGCTTGTTGTCAACATCACGAAGAAGAAGAAGAATAACAGACTACCGTCAATGGGAAAATTCCGCCAGTTCACCAAGAACGGGTGGAATTTTACCATTGGTGTTAGAGTGTTATTCTTCTTCTTCAAAAGAATTTTTCACGTTCTTTCAAACCACCATTCATCCCTCCGTCAATCGGAGAATAGTCTGTTCCGTCTTTACACTTGTTCCCCTAAACTAGACTTTCTTCTTCTTGGAAAGCATCTGGTCAGTGACGGCGGCAGGGGTGGGCCATGATCCCCCCCCCCCCCCCCCGCCCCTTCCAAAAAATATATATATATATATATATATTTTACGGGTTCCTCCGCCATCCCCCGAAACCCCAACACTTAGGTCACCACTAGAAAATAATGAAAAAGGCGGGTAGCTTGAGCGTGTGTTACGGTTCTACTGGCCTCAGAAATGAGTTAGAGACACTTGACCAAACGCCCACACTCGAACCTGAATTACCCCCTTTCCTTGAGATGATGCCCATGGATCTCATCACCCAATATGTTAAATGTAAAAAAAGGGAGCATGAAAAGACAGTCCTTGGTTTTAGTTGGCCCCAGTAACTTTATTTCCTCTGATAAGGGTCAGTTGTTATCTTGCTCTCACTCGGCCTTGCTCAAGTATTCTGATCCCACGATTGCAGGGATTAGTCCATACAAGTTCCCACAAAAGTGGTTAATATGGTTAAACGCCTGTCATTCACATTAAGCCGTTTACGTCAGCATTGATGACTCTAGAGCATGAGATCTTCCTCCAAAGTCAGTGAGGCTTCGGGCCTAAGGGCGCGTTTATGCAACGACTCGCCTTTACATTCTCGCAGCTAGAACTTAATCGTAATGGCAAAATTGTCGTTGCCATGGTAACAGCGGTATCTGGATCAGCTAAATCCGACGTCGTTTGAGTAAATGCGTTGAGTCTTATAATCCGTGACAATAAGATAAAGAATTCCTCCTGACCAAATTTTCACAGTCACTCCTGAACTCGCATTATTCAGTGTTTTCATTGTGAGTCGACATAGCTAAAACCGCCGCCATGTTGGAATTTCAGATGATTTCTAGATTCTAGCTGCGAAAAAGCATAGGCGAATCGTTGCGTAAACGCTCCGTAACACCATGGAACGAGAAAACGGGGAACAGAAAAAACGGCTAAATCTCCTGTTTATCGTGAAAACACGTATTTCCCTTGTTTTTAATCGGCATACGAGTTATGTAAGGTTTTACATACTACTCACAACGTATCTTGGACTTGTCAGCCATTTTCCTCAAGGAACAGCAGTAGTTATGCTCAGTAATTGTCTGTTATCTCTTTTAGGCAGGTCCAAAAATGGCGGACGGCAGCCATATTTTTCAGCAAAACAGCAGAAACATGTTGCTTCTTTTGCTGAAGTTCAAGGGGGAAAAAAGGCAGAGAGCAAAAGTGGGAGTGAGCAAGGAAACAATACAACAGTGGGGGGGCTATCGTTACAAGAAGGGCGATGTCCCTTTTATGACAAACAATGACTGGTGTCGGTAAGACCGTGTGGTATTACAGTAGGCGTGGCAGAAAAATGCTATTTAAATGCTACGTTTGTTGTAAGCCTAGCATACCCATTAATACATATTGGTAGTTTACCGTAGGGTAAAAGTACAAGGTGCCAACAAGTTTTCTACGAAATGGAGAGACGAACAATATAATACCAGTGGTAGGGAGTGGGGGCTAAAAACCCTCTGTCAAATTACATAATAAAAAAATAAAAACTTGCAGGCTAAACTTGAAATCAAATGAATAAACAGAGCTTTTATCTTTTAAATCTTATTTTATTTATATATATACTTTTTTTAGCACTTTGCAATATATGTGTAGCGTAATTTATTTTGTGTGTTTATTTTGTGTGTTTTTTACAAATAAATTGTACTGCATTAAAGCTTAGGTTACGTTCAGGTTGAATTAAAGGGAATGAAGTAACGAATGTCTTGGAAAAAATGCCTAATGCCTTGAAAAAAATCCTTTGCCCACTCTGTTTCCAGATGTGCCCTCTGTCGCCCTCCCCCCCCCCCCCCACAAAAAAATTCAGTCCTTACGCCGTCACTGCATCAGGTTAGGTTCAGAATTGAGTCCAGACATTTTTTTAAATTGTGGCTAATGCTCCAAGTAGAGCACCAGCCCTGACAATTAGCGCACCAGTCAACATCTTCACACAGTTGGAGCATTAGCCATTGCCTTATAGGGCAGCGTCAAGTGACGTCATATTGCCTACGAGCTAGCATCTGGAGGGCGTAACTGCAAGGGGCACTGGTTTAAAATGTAAGGGAAAACAACGGCATTTCTAGTCAAGACAGTGCTTTGCGATCGGATTTCTTAGGCTTCCAAAAACGTTGTTTTCTCCGACAACAAAAATCGCTTAAGGCTTAAGAAAACCAGTCTAATAGCATTGGATTCAGTAAGACGCCCTTCTTTTTTCCCATCCAGTGCCCCTTGCATCTAACCCAGTTACCGGCTCCACCGTAGAGTTATATACAATAATACTACGTTATGTCACTGCCCTATTCTCAAGTTAATATACTCTACTGAAGTGGAGTCTGTGTGTGTGTGTGTGTGTGTGTTTCTCTGTTAAGGAAAGGATAACGTACTCAACTTTGTTTTGATTTGGTTCAAATTTACTGACAAGGGTGCTCTCATGCATGATAGAAATGACTTTAATGATGAAATTTGTACCTCAAATATCCTTCCCTGTGAAGCAGCAGGCGGAACTCATCTAGGTTTCTGCCCTGTGATATAGAGCAGTGACATTTGCCATATTGGCACCAGTATGGGTTTTGAAGGGCATAACTACAAGGTGCACTACATAAAAATGGAGGGAAAAACAACGGAAGAGCGGATTTCTTAAGCTTAAAATAACGTTGTTTACTCCAACAACAAAAATCGCGCGTATTAGGTCTAAGAAATCACTCTTAACAGCATCGGCTTCAGTATGACGCCATTCTGTTTCTCTCTGCAGTGCCCCTTGCAGCTAACCCAGTTACTGGCTCCACCATAGAAGTTATATACAATAATACTACGTTGTGTCACTGCTCTAGAGAAAATAAACTTATGTGTTATAGCATCTCTCATTCAGCCAAGTAACTGTAATGTTCAAAACTCAATTAGCACTGCCCCTCCCGACCTGAAGTAGTAAAAAATGGTTATTATTATTATTTTTGCTTTAACTTCACCGGCGCTCGAAGGGGAAGAAATAAGAGCCAATACGCAAAATCTGAAGGTCCTCTTTTTTTTTTTTTTTTATTTCACCACCATTTAATTTCCGACTCTGAATCTTTGTCGTTCGTGGTGGGGTTAAAAAATTAAAAAAAATAATAAATAAAAACCGCAAACCTTGGCTTCTATTGACGGTAGTGGAAATACTTGTTTTGAAATGTCACAACATACAAACCATTAAAGCTGCACATACAATTAAAGGACTTTGTATGTTATCACATAATAATGGGCCTTTTTGATTGACCCGCCACGTACCTAATCACAACTGGTTTTCAGTATCGTTTTTAACCTATGGCAGTAAGGATTACACTGGAGAAGTTTTAGGACAACCAGAGTATGATGGGCAATTAATGTCAAATGTGGCTACAAAACTGGGATTGACGTAATTTACACTATAGGGCAGTGACACAACGTAGTATTATTGTATATAACTCTATGCTGGAGCCAGTAACTGGGATAGCTGCAAGGGTCACTGGAGGGGGAAGAAAAGAAGGGCCGTCTTACTGAAGCCAATGCTGTTAGAGCGGATTTCTTAGGCCTATAACGCGCGATTTTTGTCTATTTGTTGGCAGTTGCTGACATTTTTAAGTAAGTGGAATCTTTATTTTCCAAATTGCAACCTAGCAGCATAAGGGATTGGAGAAAACAACGTTTTTTTTAAGCCTACGTAATCCGCTCTCAAAGCACTGCCATGACTAGAAGTGCCGTTGTTTAACCCTCCATTTTAATCTAGTGCCCCTTGCAGCTATCTCTGTTGTAGCCATTATCACGTCACATGACGCTGCTCTATAGACAAGAAATAGGGATGCAGCGCCTGGTGCCAGGATCACTGATGCCACCTTGTGCCGAAATCATGAATTGAAGTGAGTAAATAAACAAGGGGCTCAGCTCCGTAGGAGGGATCGATCGGGTATTACTTGAAGACAAGACAACAAGCAAGAATTAGGATAAAAATCAAGATATAACATGATTAAATACACAGTAAATAATGTATTAAAAATATTAGTTAACAAATGAGTCAATTGTTTGCTTTTTGACGGACGCTGCGCCCATTACTTATGGCAAAAATACGATGTATGGGTTGGAAAGCTATCATGAAGAGGCAGTATGCCATACCATCTCATACCACCCCACTTCGAGCACTGAACCTCACTAACTTTTTTCTTGTCTTTGCAGAACTTTAATTTATTACATCTCACAAGCATACACAGCTTCAGTTTCCCTTAGAATTGAGGAATTTATGAATTAAGAATGCACTGTGGAAGGAAGGAAAGAAGGATTAGGTGGTTGGAGTGGGTGGGAATGGGGGGGCATTTGCAAGGACTGAAAATTGTGAAGGTATCGACCTTCACGATCAATTCTAGGTAGGATGCAGTTGTTCGAACACGCACCGAGCGATTTTCAACCTTCAACCTGGAAACGGTGTGACAGCATTAGCGGCTAAAAGCATTTACTTTTCAATTGGGGAGGGGGGTACCTATTTGCCGGTATCTGTAGGAATTGATCCATCTACTACAGCCCAAACCCAGATAAAATAAGGAATTCGGAAGCCTTGATCTTCTTATTTTTTCTCATTTTGCTTAAATGGTTCTCTTTTTCTTTACAGATTTTCTGTTTGGATGGGGATGGTGCTGCGATTATGCACATGGGTACAATGGCAACAATTGGACAGTCTGAGGCAACAAACTTTAAGCATATTCTCATCAACAATGGGTGCCACGATTCGGTTGGTGGCCAACCAAGTGACGCTGGAGACCACGACAACTTCTCTTTCACCACTATTGCAAAGTCGTGTGGATACAAACATGTAAGAAACAAATAATGAGTTTTCTTTTCAAAGAAACTTGCCTTTGCATGAAACTATCACATCGTTTTTGTGATAAAACCAGGGCTGCATTAATAACACATGCATCATGATATAATTCCAATCTAGAACACATAGGTTGTCACTGGCCTTCTTAAAAATAATGAAACTATTGAATTCGAAGATACTGTATGAAATAAAGAACAACTATTACATCAAAAGTGTAGTGAAATAGGTAAAAAAAATTAAAACTTTACAAAAGTATACTGGAATAAGTGTATGGTAACTTAAATTGGAATAACCCAAATTTAAGAACAGTAGAAATTTTAATACATTTTGCAAAATACATTTGTTTACTTAAATTCAACGAAAAATAAACATAACATAGAGTTCGTTGGCGTTGAATTCAGGTATGATTTGGAGATAGTGGCATTCTCACTATCTTGATTTGTACGTGACTTAAAGAGGCTTATTGTCAAATGCAAAAGTTTGAAAATAAATAGCTGGAAAGGTCCCATATTTTTGCCGACATTTCATCATTCTTACTATTTAAAAGCTAGCATCATGCCAAATCTAAATTACTCAGGAAACGAGTGGCCTTTCACTCATCCATGTGGACATCTTCAATTAACATAATTTCTATGTCGAGTGAAAATGGGTGAAAGAAATGCTACTTGTTCAATGCGTAAAGTCGGGCACTTTAAAGTCCTGGTGTTTGTTTCTTATCAAAAGTTTTGTCACCAAATGTAACTATCTTACAACAACTGTTATGTAAGCATTGATTAACAAATTAAGACTGGAGTGATCGGATTTAAAAAATTTAAAACAGAAGGTCTTTCGCGCCGCAGATTAAGGTCATCTGAGGGAGAGAAACCAAACAAACCAACCCCGCCGTAACATCTGGGGTCTGCAGACCGGTGTGTCGTCATGTGGCCGGGAAACGAACCCAGCTCTTCTGATCACAGGTCGACAGCTTGCTCTTGTCTTTACTGCAGTCCCCAAATGCTGCTATTGTGTGCACGGTGTAATCCCTTCTAAACCTTATTGTTGGTCACCCTCTCACAACTCGGTAAGGCATGAGCCCTAGTCCTGATTGTCTCTTTACGATTTTTCTTCGTTGTTAGTGTGATTTTCCTACCTCCTTTTTTTGTTAGCAAAGAATCAGAATAAAGGACACCATGTCTAGTGATTTTCTTAACCAGAAGTCACAGTTATACTGGTCTACTTCATTGACAGAAATGGTCCTGCAAGTATTTTGTGAGCGGCTACGTCTTCCTGGATGGGGTGGCTTTAATCGATGGCCGCCATGGTTTTTGTAACCATCTTGGATATCAACAAGGCACTCTGCTACTGAAAACGTACAATCGATAGGCCGCGGACACTATAAGGAGTTTTCTCACATCTTCTCATTCGTAAAAAAAAAATTGCATCACATGACAGGACGTGAAACTAATATTTTTTGTGCAAATATTTTTTTATTTATTTATTTATTTTTTTTTTAACTGAAGGTGCTCTCAGCTTGAGGGGCAAAAGACATTCTGTTTTAATTAGAATATCCAATCATTCCACCTCAGTTCTTTCGTTTTCATCAAGAAGAGTGATTTCAGGCCATGCTAAGTTAATGGTTTGGTTTACAGGCGCGTGCGGGTGCCTCAAATTAGCGCGGGCCAAATTTTTTTTATCTCAATCTTGGTCCACCCGCTAAAATTCAAATTTTCTCCAAATTTTGATAATTTTTAACATTCCAGTATACCATTTTAACCGGCTTGAAACGAGCTTTCCAATGGTGTTAATTTCAAGCCTCTAACTCCAACTACTAACCAGTTATTTTACAAAAACTAAACTATTTTAAGTACTAAACAACATAAATACCAAACTTTTTTAGACTACCTGCATACCCTTTTAGCTTTGAGCTAGGTACATGACAAAGAATTGTAGTCAGTTAAATAAAATATAAAATAAAAATAAAATGCCTGGTTGCATGGTATTTCAATTATCAACCTTGTCTGTAAACCAAACATTTTTTTTTTTGCATGGCCTTAACAATGTTAGATAATGATCACGGCAAAATAGTTGACATGAAAAATTAGGTCCGTACTAAACAAGGTAAGTTTAGTTTGGCCAAAAATAGCTTCACAACCCAGCTGAATATGATAATAGGTGAACATGAATAATAGGTGAATGCGATTTTGAAAATATTTTTTTTTTTATATTTCGTAATCATTTTCAGGCATTTGCTGCAGTTACCGATGCTGAAGTCCGCGAAGCGATTAAGATGATACATTCGATGGAAGGTCCAGTTTTCTTGGAGATCAAAACAGCTAAAGGAGGAAGAAAAGATCTGGGGCGTCCAACCAGAACTCCTCTGGAGAATAAAGCCGACTTCATGCATTTCCTCGCAATTCATTGATTCAAATATTCGTTTTCTTCCAAACCGGTGTTTGCGCTCGTTTGGTTTCCATAAGTACATATCAAAAAGGGATCAAGCCTATAAACGCTGGCTGACTTGTTCGATATGTTTCGTTCCCAGTGTAGAATGACTTGGTCGTTCAATGTTCTTAATATCAACACAAGGTTAAGCTGTGTTTGCCGAACATTGAAGTCACATTTCTTGAAACAGCTGCTGTTTTTTTCCCCAGATGTTGGCAAGCAAAATATGAGTTACACATTATTTGAGTATTTTCTCTTGTCCCTACGGGTCACTATGCACACCTTTTCCAATGCATTTAATTTTTTAACCATTTTGTGGAAAAAAAATTTCTTCGGCAGTATTAGGCATCAATACAAACACGAGCTTTTGCAGATTTGTTTAAATGGAATGTCTGTTTTTAACTGATAAATTTATGAACAGAAGCCAAGCTATGGGTTAGGTCGGAATAAAAAACACAACATGAGTTGGGTGATATTTAGGTAAACGTTGGGAGAAAGTTGAGTAAACGTTCGTATAAAGTTAGGTAACGTTGAGTGAAAGTTTGGTAAACATTTGAGTGAAAGTTGATTAAATGTTGAGTAAATGTTGGGTAAATGGATTGGGTCAAAGTTGGGTAAGCATTGAGAGAAAGTTTGATAAACTTGAGTAAATGCGTGCAAGTTTGGTAAATATTGTATGACAGCTAGAAAAACATTTGGTGATATGTGCAGTTGGGTAAATGGGTCAAGTTAGGTGAAGTTGGGCAAAACTGTCCGACTTGTCTAGGACTCAACCTCCTCTGTGGAAGAGGAAATTTCAAGTAACATTAGAATGAAATTTAAAACCACTGCTCATTGTGGGGTTATGTTTCTTGAACAACCATTAGAGGTATGATTGACTTTGTGGCTGTTAACATTCAAGCATAAATATTTTGCCGGTACGAATGGGCTTAGTATTGAACTTAGGAAAGTGAACAAACATTCAACCAGTTATCAACTATTATTTCCCGTTCCAATTTACAGCAGAAATTGTGTAATCAATGCAAGTTGAAAATGTTTAACCAGAGATAACCCGATAATCTGATTTTGGTATTTTTGCAACTTTTTACTGCGATTCAAAAAACTCGCTTTAACAGTAAGAAGTTTTTAAGTATTAGAAATTACAAATCCACGTAGTAAAAAAATATTTTCCAACATTGATGCTTTTCTGAATGTGAGCACTTTTGATAGAAACAGTTCGTACCCATTTTGTTTTTTACAAGTTTAGGATGTTTGAAACCGTCCAGCAAATTTTACCAGTTTGTAAAATCAAGCTCTTTGAAATGAAAACAAACAAGCACCGAATGGTCGTAGCTTTAAAAACATGTGCCAAATAATATCATATGACATAACCAGATATTTCAGTGAACTCGCGCACAACACAATTTTTAAATTTGTTTTCACAAAGGAATTGAACTAGTTCTTAATGTACAGATAGCAGAATTAACCTATCCAAGAATCCAAGATAGGAAAAATTTCTTGCACATTTTAAGAATTTGGTACCATCATTTTGCTGAGCATTTCAGAAACACACAGACTTTATATCAGAATTGTTTTGGCAGTGAGATGGTGTAGGTGTACAGCCTTATGGTAATTTTTCACTTATGTATCCAGCACTGACTTTATGTATGACTACGTGGCAACATTTTTATTTGTTTCGTACGGTAGATTTAGCATAGATTTCCATGACGAGCATAAATTAGTGCCAGCTCTTGCAACATGCAACATTTCCATGTGTTGTAGCTCGTAGGCAGTTGGTGATGATCCAATGTCAGACGCACTAAGCTTCGTCACCATGCCACAGACATTTCAAAATTAACTATTGTAACGTTACAAATCTGGTAAGGTTGAACGTCACCTAACTGGACTTTTTTGTAACTTTAGGTAACCCACTTTTGAGCTGTAGGATTGTTATGTTGAAAAGGCTTTGTCATTATACAGTCGGCAATGTATAGGCATAAACTTATCTTGTGTATGACAGGGCACTGTCCACATAGTTCAGTTGTATTTATTAAACACACAATCTTCTATGAAATTTAATAGATAACCTCACGCATATACCTCCAAAGGCTCCGCATTAATAACACACACTATTTTCATATCTGTATGTATTTAATACTGCACTTTGATACAATCTTCCTTCCTCTTAAGTGTTAATAATAACTGCAGCATAACAAAAACCAGTGTTTGCTCATGATTAAATAAGTACCACATTGTGAATAAGGTGTAATTTCTTTCCCTCTGGAATACATTTCATAGGTTAAGGTGGAGAAGAGGGTGCCTTTAAATTTGAAATGGGTATTCTAATTGTGCAATAGCATGATTGAACAATTCCAATAGTTGTAATGTTAAACAGTCTGTTGATATTTTTTGTAACTTTTATAAGGTACGTTGTTTCAATGTATGTAACGTTGTTGTTTCTACTGTGAAGTTCCATGGTTTCAGGCTCTTGTTTTGTAGAGATAATGGACAAGGCTCGTGGCAAAATAAAAGATTTTATGTCGAATGTGTTGTTCTTACTGTGTTCTTGTTGCGTTTTGGTCATCATGGCTGAGCAGTGAGAGAGGTCAGCCGGGTTGCTGATCTCGTCGAACCCGAAAAGGGAACTTTGGCAAAGTCCCCGCCAGAACTGCTGGCCAGGGCAGTGCGAGAGGCTACCATGCTCCTTCAGCGGCTATGGATACTACTCGGCCAATTCTGGACAATCTTTTGGCCCTCTATACGACGATCGGAGGTTTCCCGGTTCAAATCCCCGGGTTGGCTCCTCCCTTTACCAGATATTTCTTTTTCTCAAAACGTTTGGTAATGTTCAAAACTGAGCTGATTCAGCCAAATAACCATTAAAATTGCTTCAGCTGACTCAAGGCTCAAAGAAATTGATTTAAAAAAAAACTATCAGAATCAGAATACTTAATTTCTAACCAGGATGGATAACGCTCGTGAACTTATACTATACTATTGTCTGCGCGGCGTGTCTTGAGTCCTGCAGTATTTTTTGAGTGGCTACGTCTTCCTAGAGGAGGCGGCGGCTTTAATTGCCGGCCGCCACTGTTTTTGTTACCATGTTGGATATCAAGAAGGCCCGCTAATACCAAAAACGTACAATCGATTATCTGTGTTCGTTCTGTGGCGAACTCAAGATAAGCCGCGGAAAGTATACATGGATCAGACCCTTTTAGGCGTCTGAATTTTCCTAATTTTTTTTATCAGTTTTCCCCCAGCTTTTCCAGGTGTATCCTACATGGGGGTGTGCGATTTTTAATATTTAGGGTTCGATTCGATTTCGATCGATTTTGGGGAAGAACACATCGACTGCGATTATTAATCGATTAAGAAATTCAATTTTTTTTTCTTTTTCTATTTTAAGCTACCAGTATTTTGTTTTTCAATTTGTGTCAACAATGGCTAGTCTATATAAAAAAATATCAAGTTTCAGTAATTTACATTCCTGTAAACTAATTTTACTCCAATACTTGCGAACTAAACTTTGAATTGTGTCTTCATTAATTGCACAAAACTACATATTGGTATTAGTACAAAGTTAGAGAGCAAGCTTCCACCGACCCCCCCCTGACCCCGTTAGACCCATCCTTAGATTTTATTTAGTCAAATAATAATGATAATAATAGTAAGCTTGTTGCATACTTACAACTAGTGTGGAAAGGACCACGTAGGCCACTAACAACCAACCAACATTAAAATACGTGATAAGACTTAATGCGCGGAACGGAACTTCGCCAAGTTCAATAATTGTTACACTTCATTGTAAGAAAGTCATTATTTAACTCGTGCATTGTTATTGCATGGCCACTAGCTTTGGTACTTTATCTGAAACCAGAGTTGAGCGTATTTCATGATTATGAGTGTTGGAGTGCCGTTGTCTGATGTGCCTATGACGTCACCACACTTCAACAATGCTGACGTGTGTACATCTATAATACCAGGGCGCCTATCCAGCGACAATGAAGTGGATCAACGTGGACTAAACAATTCTTTGTTAAGACCCGAATTGATGCCCACAGCATACGTGATTTGATGTCTACGTGGATGCGTGCCAACCATTGTCGCCAGCCACGCGTTTTACGCCAAGATGGGGGAACTTCACTTCGCCTCTGTCCCTCGCCCGGGACGGTTCCCCACCATTTAATGCTTACTTGCTTAAGGTTTATTACACTAAGCCTAACCCTAATTTAACCCTGTGGGTTCTACGTTCGAATCTGTTACCCAATCCGTTTTGTATGAGAGCTTCACTCTGTTGTATTTTTGTATCATGCTTTCAATGAATACAACTTATGACATAACTTTTTCCTTCTGTTCATTCCTCATTAGTTAAGCAGCACACCTCTGAATTTATGGGCCTTATATTTTCTCTGCGTGTTACTCCAACAATGAGGATAAATACCAATGCGGCGAAACAGCTTGAAAATTGTTGGAAATGGGCGGTCTGACAAGCAATTGTTGTATTTCAATCAAGTGCACAAGCCAGGAGTGGTTAACGCTCGCTAAACCCTTTGAACCCTTGGAAGTGCACAAACTGTATCAAGGTGATAAAAGTGAACTGTATCAAGGTGAAGATCGTTGATTTCAGCTGACTACTGACCACTATACGTATTAGTATTAAAAAGCGCTTAAGCGTATAAAACACGGATGTAAGCCTTAAAAAAACTTAAAGCCCTAACGGAACAGATATTAGAAAAAAGACATGTAAGCCATCAGCGTCGCACTAATACGTGTAAAAGAAGCTCCAGCTTGTTTTTTGGGTCACTGGAGATTCTTTTACACGTATTAGTGTGACGCTGATGGCTTACATGTCTTTTTCTAATATCTGTTCCTTTAGGGCTTTAAGTTTTTTAAGGCTTACAATCGTATTTTATACGCTTAAGCGTTTTTTAAAACTAATATCCCTTATTTTTTTGCTTGTTTTAGCAAGAATAACACAGAAAAGAACACTGTAATCACCTTAAAACAACTGTTGTAAGAGAGTCTTTTCCATGGCTGATTCAATTTATACTGCTAAGAGTGACTTTTGCACCCAATTTCATGTTTTTAGCTTGATCTATAAGAATTTGTTGCCCAAACCCCTGGGAGGCATCACGTGGAGGTTCTGGAGCGGGAGGGGGGGGGGGGCACTGATGGAATTTTTACTGTTAAGAAAGACTTGTGTATCAAATTTATGTTTTCTGCAAAATTTCTGCAAAAATTTGTTACTCCAATTAATGATTTCTGCCCAGTGCTCTACAATAATAATTGCTCTGCCGATGCGAATACTGCAGTAACATCAAAATCGTGTTCAAAAGGCCCTGATCGGTGTTAATACCTACATTTTGAGCTGCACAAATTGAAAATTGGTTCATTGGTTTGATCTCTAGGTGACAGCAAACGTTCTAACCCATTTGGCTTTCCGTGTCAAGAATAATGTAGTTACATTAAACTAGCATGCGAAAGGCCCTACCTTGTCCATGCCTACGTTTTAAGCTATAGAACTTGAAAATCGGTTCTGTGGTTCGATCTCCAGGCAAGGACAAAGAGTCCCAACAGAAACATTAATGATTTCTGCCCAGTGCTCTGCAATAATAATTGCTCTGCCGACGAGAATATTGCAGTCACATCAAAATCGGATTCAAAAGGCCCTGGTCGGTGTTAATACCTACATTTTAAGCTACACAAATTGAAAATCGGTTCATTGGTTCGATCTCTAGGTGGGAGCAAAGGTTTTAGCCCAGTTGGCTTTCCGTGTCAAGAATATTGTAGTTACGTTAAAATAGCCTACGGAAGGCCCTAGGCCTTGCCCAGATCTACGTTTTAAGCTATAGAACTTGAAAATCTGTTCAGTGGTTCGATCCCCAGGTGAGGGCAAAGAGTCCCAACAACAACAAGAACAGCAAGAACAACAAGAAGAACAACAACAACAACAACAACAAATGGCCAGGCTGTGGACGCCGAACGGCTTGATTGTTGTCATTAAAATTTGTAATGTGGTGAAATAGTTACGACACGACCCCAATACCGAATTTCGTTGGTCTATGTCAACTCTGGGCGAGACTATAGGAGTTCAAAGTTTGACGTTTAACATGGAAGTTCATGCTGAGGCTTACACGCGGTCCTTGATACTAAACTACTGACTAATTTCGCTCATGTAAAATAAATTATGTGACAGATACGAATGAAATTTGGTATTCAGCACTCTTTTAACGCCAATACGTGCCTTTTAAGGTTTGACGTTTGGGGAGGCATTAACTAAAACGATTGCAGTCATTTGTAATGCTATTTTTCTGTATGTTGGGGAAAACGCCACCGGTGATCAAAATAAGTATTACTCGTTATTAGTGTTAACGAGTAACAATGCAAACGGACTGCCAGAAATAATCGGCAAAACAATATTGTTGATAAAATGCACGAGCTACTAAGCTCTTAATAAATCCGCAGTCCGCGCTACTTATTGTTGAAGGTTGAATGGAAATCAGCAAACGCTTTAATTTATATGATTGAATTCCTCATTCCAGCGATACTGAAAAAAAAAATACCTCCGTTCGTATTCAATAATTTTCGACCAAACTTGGCCAGATAGTAGATAAATGGCCAGTGGCAACAATACGACGCCACAAACAAAAATACAAAAGAAGTGATATCTAAAACAAAACCCACAAGGGTGAAAGAATCAACCAAGTTTCAGCCAATCAAAGTAGTGATATCAAAGCCAAAAGGCTGCCACCAATTTACTACATTAATTGCAATGCTAATCCCGCCGACTATTACCTCACACGTTAAATCAAAAACTTGACCATTGCTACCGATAGTAGCAATGGTCAGGTTTTTGACTTAACCTTTGATCTAATACTCGGTGGGATTAGCTTGGCAACTAAGGAAGTAATTTGGTGGCAGCCTTTTTGGCTTTGATATCACTACTTTGATTGGCTTAAACTTGGCGGGTTCTTTCACCCTTGTGGGTTTTGTTTTAGATATTAACTTCATATATTGTGCAAGATTGGCCGATTATTGACCCTTACTTGATTGTTAAACTTACGCTAGAGTCGAAAACAAAATCTTACTGTTGTAATTTTAGGACAATGGCTGCACTATTTTAGCAGTGATTAACATGGTAGCCACATAGTAGCCACATAAAACGAAGTCATTACACATTTTTGACTAAAGTTATTGTGTGCGCGGTGTATCTTGAGTCCTGCAGGTAATTTGTGATCGGCTACGTCTTCCTGGATGGGGTGGCTTTAATCGATGGCCGCCATTGTTTTTGTAACCATCTTGGATATCAACAAGGCACTCTGCTCCTCAAAACGTACAATCGATTATCTGTGTTCGTTCTGCAGAGAACTCAAGATAGGCCGCGGACACTACAATGTTTTACTTGATTTTGATTTTTAATTTCGATTTTGATTTGGACGAATTCGATTCGATTTCGACAACGTAATAAAATCGGAATCGAATCGGAAAGTTTTGATTTTTCTCACAGTCCTAATTTCCAAGGTTTTCAGCCATGGAAATAAACATTGTGCCCTATGATAAACGCTTCCCAAGTTTTGAAGATGTTAAAACATGATATTAGCCATTATTACGACGTGTACACTGATGTATTGTGTCCACGGTGTATCTTGAGTCCTGCACGTATTTTGTGAGCGACTACTCTTCTTGGAGGGGGCGGCTTTAATCGATGACCGCCATTGTTTTTGTACCTATTTTGGATATCAACAAGGCACTCTGCTACCAAAAACATACAATCGATTATTTGTGTCCATTCTGGGGCGAACTCAGGATGGGCCGCGGACACTATAGTCTAACGTGCTTCTGTAAAGTTCCGAACACAAAGGCATTTTTGGAGATTTTTTTTTATTCTATGCTTTTTTTCGCTGATTTTAAATGCGTTCATGTTTTTTTGCTAAAATTTTCCAGGGCTCTTTTATTGGAAATACGTATGCATTGAAAGTAAAATTTCGACTTTAGCTTCAGCATCAAACTGGCTTAAAAAAAATCAATTGGTTTCACATAGACAGCTTCAATGATATAATGTCACAAAGACGTTAAGAAGTGAATAAAATGGCTTCAGAAAAGAAGTGAAGCGAGTAAGATGGCTTCGCATAATTGTAGAAGTGAATTAGTTGGCTTCACACAGAAATAAGGAAGATGGCTTCGCAAAGAAGTGAAGAAGTTAATAAGACGGCCTTGCAAAAAAAGTGAAGAAGTGATCAAAATTGCATTACCAAAAAAAGTGAAGAATTGAATAAGATGGCTTTACAAAGACGTGGAGAGGCGAATAAGATGCCTCACGAAAAAGTGAAGTTTATGAGATGGCTTCGCAAAATAAGTGAAGAAATGAATAAGATTGCTTTGCAAAAAAAAAAGTGAAGAATTGAATAAGATGACTTTACAAAGAAGTGGAGAGGCGAATAAGATGCTTCACGAAAAAGTGAGGTTTATGAGATGGCTTTGCAAAAAAAGTGAAGAAATTAATAAGATTGATTTACAAAAAAAGTGAAGAATTGAACAAGATGACTTTACAAAGAAGTGGAGAGGCGAATAATATGCTTCACGAAAAAGGGAGGTTTATGAGATGGCTTTTCAAAAAAAGTGAACAAATGGATACGATTGATTTACAAAAAAAGAGAAGAATTTAATAAGATGGCTTTACAAGGAAGTGATGACGTTAATAAGATGTGACCTGGGGTCGGGAAGAACCAGCAGAATAATTAAATTGAAGCTTAAGAGTCACAATGAACTACGCGTAATGACTAGTATTTTGCCAACCAGGTCGCTGTTTCATTGAGAAATGTGTAGGTAGTATTGCTTTTTTAACGCAGTGCATAGGGCTAGTGGAAGACTGCTGATTTTCAGGGGGGGGGGGGGGGTTGTTCGATGGTGCAACCAACCGTTCGTGCTAGATCACCAGGAGGGGTGGAAAGGTGGTTGATGAGTTGACAGAAAGATCTTGGTTCAAAGGCATGTACAAAAAAAAAAGGCAAAAACGAAGGTTGCCATTTTGGGGCCACCAAAAGCTAGATTCTGCTGAAACTTATAGATCAGCGGTCTTGGACCCACCGTTTGCAACACTAATACGGTTTGGTTGCTCATATATCCATGTTTCACCGAATTAAGTTTATTTCATCCCAATTTTGTGCACACTGGCTAACAAACGCTTTCATCGAATTAAGTTTGTTCAATCCAGTTTTTGCGCACACTGGCTAACAAACTCTGATTTTCGTTCGCATCGCTCAATCAATCGGCGCATCCCGTGATGCAGATCACTGAATGCACCGTTTTAAAAATTGGCACGCTAAAGCATCGTTGAATGAAAAAACTTTGCGCTGTCTAATAATGTTGTATTGCTTGCTGAAGTCCGTTGTATGCACGGGTGGTGTTAGACGCATCGTTTCCAACATTGGTTCTGTCTGGTTGCTCATGTGTTTGAACCAATTAAGTTTCGTTAATAAAATTTTCCCTTAGCTCACTCAATCAGCAACCCCGGTGACGATGCAGCCCCGACCCCTTTTCTGGTTTCGGTGTCCAGGCAATAACATTTAAATATTTCTGTGGAGGCGTAAATAAATATGCTTCCTTTGTAGACCAAAGTTGAAACGTTTCGCCTAGCGGCTTCGGCATTTTTCTTTTCTGGGAGAAGAAGAAAGCAAATCGGCGGTATAACAAGACCTCATTATTGTTTTGTTTTCACTTGGAGAGGTCTTATACATTTACTTCCATAACAAAACAAATGAGCAGGGGCTCAAAGGGAGTGGGAGCAGGGATGGGATATATTCAGACCACACAATAGGGTAATCCGGGTGGGGAGGGGGGAAGCAGAAGGTGCGGGACGGGAAAGGGGTTACCGGTGGGGGAGGGGCGGGGGGCATGGAGGAAATCTGACCATACAATGGGAGAATGTGGGAGGTAGGCCGCAGTGGAGTTCGGAGGAGGAGACATGGGGCGCAGTCCGCGCCCTTTTCATTCCATACTGCCCACTACAGTATTTCGCTCAGGTATGCGTGAACCGGCTAGACCGGCGTATGTTACGCCGGAGGTACAGCTAGTCATGTATTTATTTAGTAAATGCGCGTATCAGGAACCGAGTTGAACTGTTGCCATTTATGAGGTAGAACAATTCTTCCAGCCAAACAATAATGGGCGTGGGAGGAGGAGTAAGCCAACTGTGGCCAACTTGTAAATTGTTTTCATGTAAAGACCAATCATATCAGTTACGACAATTAAGCATGAAAACATGTTGAAACTGTGATCAGTACTAAAACCAGAAATTCACTCGGTCGTTTTTCCTTGACACATACAATTCACAATTAAGGAATTCAGTTCTTATTAAAAAGACCTGAAACACAGAATATATAACAGAGTCAGGCTCGTACATACGTCGGTGGGGGCCCACCCTACTATTTGGTCTGTCTCTTATAGCCTTCCCCCCCCCCCCCCCCCCACCCATCTCCGTCCGATCAAGAGTTAAATAAATTTAGGTCTCAAGTTTTTGCCCGGTAAGGTCGCCTTTTTTCTTTTTTAATAAATTTCTTTTTCAAAATTTTAAATGTTAATTTTAAAATAAAATACTTGGGTATAGTGGGTTAGTAAAAAAAGCAAACATGGTTGTTTTACTCTAAGCAGGGTTATGTGAACAGATTTAGTACGACAACCAAACATTACAAAACAATGTTGTTTTCGCAGCCTGTTTGCTTACCTTTAATAGCAAGCATTAAAAGATTAAGCTTTAAAAAGGTTGCTTACGAAGTTTTTTGATGTTGTCGCCCCAATCACCCCCGGTATTTAAGGCCTGAACACAGCACCTGACGCTTCGTTCCCTCCCCGTGGATGGCATGCCGATTGGGGACATACTAACGAGAAGGTGTATGACGGGAAGTTTCAATACAGACCCAACGCCGATTAATTCATTCTTCAGAACCATGTGTGTTGGGGTGGGGAAGTATTGGAAAGTGAAAAAGGTTGTGTAATGTATATGTGGAAACCAAGTTTTAAGTAGATGTAGTAGTTAACTCGACACCCGTCGACAAAGAGCTGCCCACAGTGAACACTTCAGTAAAGGGGCACCAGTCACTTCAAGGGTGCCACAGGGCTCTGTCCTAGGACCATTCTTTTTTTGGATTCATCAAACATATTAAACCTTTGAGCAGATTCTACGCTAATGATCTGAAGCTTATTTCTGCATCCTGCCAACAGCATTTGTTGAAAAATGACACAAACACCAGTTCTGCTTGGGTAGTCAAATTCCCTTAAATTCAATCTCGATAAATGTGCTGTCAAGCACTTTGGTCATTTTTATCCATCTTACATCTCTACTACAACAACTTGTGTGGATTTAGGTATTCTTGTCGACACTGTTCAAGTTTCATTCTCATGTTGAACACGTATACGACTAAGCTGTTTTGAATACCCGCTTTCCGGGTCAGTGGCCAAAAAGAAACAATAGTCTAACAATGCTTTTTGCATTGTTGTAACAAAGTGCGAGCCATTCGCATAACCCGGCCCGCACTTTAGACACTATTCAAATAATAACGAAACGTTGAGAAATATCCTTGTAGATGTAGTGCTACTGCTCTGTTAATAATAATAATAATAATGTTTGTTGCTGAAGCAACAGGTCTGGCAAGGATCGTGGGGATCACTGACTGCCAGCCTAAAGAGGGGCAGCATTTAAGATGCGTGTAAAAATATTTGATAAAAAGAGAATGCGAAGGTGGCATGGTAAAAACTAAAACAAGATAAAATAATTTAAAAGCTTGCATATAGGTAAAAAATAGTTTTTTAAAAAATGTTTAAATTGTAAAAAAAAAATTGCATGGCCAGTGAAAAGGTGGGATCGAATTAGGAAAGGTGGGTTAGGATTTCAACTGCCTTACCACCAAGGTTAGACCTGCCAGGGACACAAAGGTCCCCGATGATATCGCCAGTCGAACGGAAAAGGAGGAGAAGGGTGGATGGCCAATTGTCAAAAAACAAAATGAATAAAATAAGTAAAAAAAATGTACAAAGCTTAAAAGTCTTTACATAAGTTGATCGTCACATTAAAAATAAAGTAATTATTAATAATAAAAGTAACGCAAATACCACAATAGTTGATAGTTGACGTTATGGTTGTGAGACGCTGACACCGTACCAGTGCAAAAATGAAGGCGAGACTATGATGCTCTCTTAATGAAGGCAGAGAGATCTTCCGTCCATAATTCTTTCCGGAAGCCGCATTCCGAATCCATACATACCGTCCTAGAACGAAAGGCATTCCAAACGGGGACTACCCGCACCGCAAAAAAGAATCTCCGGCAGTCAAGTCTGGATCCCCTAGTCTCAAGTTTCCAAGGATGACCCCTGGTATTATGAATACATGGTGCTAGGTCGAAAAAAGGAAGGTCGATCGAGATTAAGTTTCGAAGAATCTTATATGTCAAGATGAGGTCAAATCTTAAACGGCGCAATTCCAGAAGCTCAAGTCCCGCTCTTGAAAGACGCTCTATATGATCAATATTTCGGAGTCCTGGAAGGCACTTCGTGAATCTTCTTTGAACGGATTCGATTAAGTCGATGTCTTTAGCAAGATATGGGGACCATACAGGAGTGGCATACTCAAGTATTGGGCGGACAAAGACCTTGAACGCCCACACCTTGGTTTGTAGATGGCCAGACGTGAAGCATCTATTAACCACCGCCAGCCGGCGGAATGCTGTTGAACATACTTTCGAACAGTGTAGGGAAGACTTAAGGTCACTGGAAAACCAGATACCCAGATCCTTAATTTCGTTCACAAAGGGAAGAGTCTCTCCATCAAGCAAATATTGATAATCTGGGCATACTGATCCAATATGCATGGACTTACATTTCGAAGTAGACAGAGGAAGCTGCCACAAGTTTGACCAGCTGTGGACGTTTTGGATATCTGCTGTGAGCTCGTTTGATTGACCCAGAGTCAAAATTTCAACCCCAATTTTCACGTCATCCGCAAATTTTGCACCATATGGGGTTGAATTTGCTAAATTAAGATCATTTATATAAACCAAAAACAGTAAGGGGCCAAGTACCGAGCCCTGGGGAACGCCCGCTAGGTACACTTGCCTTATTTGAGAGAATATGTTCAACTCTAACCTGTTGATAACGGTTTTCAAGAAAGGCGGATAGCCAGTTAAGTAGAAGTCCAGAAATACCACATCCACTTAGTTTTGCCACCAGCTTGCGATGGACCACCGATTCAAACGCCTTTTTAAAATCAAAGTAGATGACATCACTCTGGACTCCAATATCCAGTGCATCAGTCCAGCGATCGAGAACAGTCAAAAGTTGATGTGTGGCCGATCGACCCGGAACAAATCCAAATTGATCATTATTAATAATTTGCAACTCTACTAAGTATGGCAACAGTGTGTCTCTTATGACAACCTCCATTACTTTACAAGCCACGCACGTAAGTGCAATAGGTCTGTAGTTTTCGGGGGTCTGTGTTTGTCAGTGATAACATGTACTTTCGCTAGGCTACTACTATTTGGAGTAACTGTTAATTTAATTTGTGCAGCGTATTTTCGCTTGATTCCTGCTTGAAACAAAGTTCCCCGTTACCCTTCAACAGGGCCGTAGCGAAGGCTACTTGGTTGGGGGGGGGGGAGTGACTGTCATTTTGCCAACTCATCTTATGATTTTGCCAACTGGTTTAAAGAATGCCATTAGTGCTGCTAGTAAAGTACTTTTGAGGGGTCTGCCAAGCTCAGCTAGGGGGTCTGGGGGAGCGCTGTACGATCCCCCAGCGGGGTCCAGGGCGGAGCCCCGGAAGCTGAAGCATTTTACGCTATTTTAGTGCCTGTTTCTAGCCTCTAGTGAATACTGAAGCAACAAATTTTCAAGCAAATTTTGGTGATTTTTTAAATTCATATTTTAGGATGGTAGGTCTCGTAAAAATTTTATTGTGACTAAATCATGTTTTTTTTAGATATTTTTTTTTCCAAATTAAATTAAACCGAGTTCAGTTTAGAATTATATAAACAGGCCAGCTGGCCATTGACGATCGAGGGTTGACTTAATTGTACACTTTGGACTTTCGGCTGTAATGAATGACGACGACTGCTGTGTGCAAGCATAGGCAGCAGGTCAGGGGCAGAAATTTTTTTTTAAATGTACTATCGAAAGGTGAAATTAATGAAATCTTTTTCTCAGTTGTATCCCAAACAACTATAGGCCTAGAGGTATTATTGTAAAAAAAAAAAAAACTGTCACATTTTAAAACAAAAACATGCTCCAGTTTTTAAATAATGGAGCGTCGAAAGACGAAAGAAATGGCGAAACTTTTTACCTCAGTTTTGTCCAAAACAACTTGATGTATTATTGGAGAAGAGCTTCCACATTTGAAATCAAAATGCTCCATTTAATTTTTTTCCATTGATTCAGGGGATCTTGGAGACCGGTCATTAGTTATGGCCGTCGGGGTGGGTTGGGAAATGAAAACTTTAATGTGACTACTAAATTTTCGATGACTCCCCCTTCAAGAGCTGAAAAAAACCTTGATTCCTCCCACCCTAAGGTCCAAAAATGATTTGAACAACCCCACGAAAATATTTTACACCCATCTTTTGTCGAGATTCCTACAAAAGTATGATGAACACACTGTTTGCTTATATGACCACTTCCTAACATAGTCAGAAACTAAAATGCAGAAGACGCCAAGAACCAGGTGCTAAAGCTTTTCTATAATTTTTTAAAACTGTACTTCCAGGAATAGTATTATTAGTTTCAAAACCTTGTAAACCGCATGGGGGCCCCCCCAGAAGCTGAGCCGTTTTTGGAAATTTTGACTGCTGTAAGTGCCATTTTTGTGGTCCAAAAATGACTTTTTTTCCAGTTGGTCAGTGTGTTTTTGACCTCCCCCTTTTGATGGGACCTGAAAAATTTATGACCTCCCTCTTGAGATGGTCCAAAAACTTCATGACCCCTCCCATCTCTAGCCTCCCCGGCGATAAATAATTACCGGTCCCGTAGGGTAATTTTTGCCCTCATTTCGTGGCCTTTTTTTGGGTCACTTTTGTCCTTTAATATGGGATCTTATGAACTCTTATCGTCAAATTTTGGACCTTCGAAATTAGCAAGTTTAAAATTTTTAACAACTTTCATTTGAAAAATGTAGTTGTTTCTGCATTAATACAAATTCAAATTTAGTCGCGATAGGTTAACAGACAAAGGACAACAGAAAATCAAACAGCTAATTCAATTTTTCCAACTCAATTTTCAATTTTTCTAATTCAATTGTGCCAACTGTACCCGATTTTCATGAAGTACACAGCAGCTTTAGTTCACGTTACTGTTTTAACTAAAACCAAGGCACTGATTGACTAGCAGACGAACTAGTAAATCAAATAGACAACTGCATTAATTTTTTAGATTTATTTGATATCACAACTTCAGACGGGATAACTTGGCAGAAGTCCCTACGCAGGGTTTGTTTTATGCAGAGTTTGTTGATATTTCTGTTTTACCTAAGAAACGTTTTAAATCCTGGCAGCGATGTTGTGTTTTGGTCATGGCCGTAGGAAGCGGTACGGCTGGTGCGGCATTTGCCGTACCACTTTTCAGCACACAAGTTTTAAAATACCTTATATCCAAACACACACAATACGTCTGCTGTCGTCAAACCTTTGAAGCGGCCCAGTAACAAGCGTGTGGCTTTCCTGCCGAGCTTCGATGAGTATCTTGTGTCCCACTAGCGTAATAAACCATGGACCTTAAGGGGGCTTATAATTATGCCATCACGTAGTGTGATAGTGTACAAATCCATGCATAAACTGAGTGCAACTTCTATTTTCCCCTAACCTACAAAAGACAATGAGCTTGACCAAAAGAAGGGGGTTTTGGGGAACGAATTAAAAGAAATGCTAAAGCAAGCTTCAGCAGGTGATGAACGCCAAACTTTGGAGAAAGCCCAACACAGTAGCCAACCGATTGTAATTTTCTCAAAAGTAAGTTTTGTAAGTCACTAATAACAGAATAGGAAACATCGCCTACATACAAAAGGAGGGGGAGGAGAGGAATGCGGGGGACGAATTACTTATTGCACTAAGGGTTAGGTTCTGAAATGACCTGACGTAAATAAAAAATAATCACAGGGTACAGTCTGGATGAAAGACTGGCTTTGCTATCTACAATATACACTAATCTGAGTAAGAAAGAAACTATCCCGACTGGGACTCAAAACATAGGCCTTCCCATCTACCCGACGTGTTTTTAATACACTAACAGCTTATACAAACACATATTTGCTCCCTTCCCGTCTAACTCTTACGGTTTAAATAGCACACAGTAGCTTCATGCGGAAATTGGAGGGGGAGGAGCACCAACTAAAATATCACTGTCGGTCGGTAAAATATACCCCAGTAGGTTGGGAGAACTACAAAAAACAAAAAAAGTATCCTCTAAAGTTCTCTGCCCTAGTTCCCCCCCCCCCTACCCACACACCATAAATACCTAGTTCTGCCCGTGCTGTAAGTGGTCCACATTTTAACTAAAAAGAAAACCTTAAAACATTTGTTGAAAACGTGACCTCCAGAGCCAGATAAGACACTACAGTACCAGAAACTGCTTCAACTTTTGGGGTTCTGCCCGAGACCCTGCTGGGGGAATTTCACAGTGCTCCCACAGACCCCTTAGGTGATTCGGTTACGCCGTACCACTTTTAATTTGCTTCCGACGGCCCTGGTTTTGGTATATTAATATGCCAGTAATTTGCTACCCTCCTGAAATACCAGTTACGAGTTGTTCCACGCTAAAACCCCTTCTGAGCGGCACTGTCTAACAGAAACAGAACTATAGGAAGTAAAATAGCCAACTCAATTTTTTATTTTGCCAACTGTGTACGATTTTCGCGAAGTTAATTGTTATTACGACTTCAAACTCGGTGGGGATACAGTTTTGTCCATTTTTTGTTTCTATTTTCTATATTATCTATGATACTTATAAGCTATGGTGGTGACATAGCAAACAAAACGACCAAGTCAATTTTCAATTTCGCCAACTACGCAAATTTTCGCGGAGCTTCCTTTCCCCCACTCCTTACAGCCTAGCGATGCAGGGAAGCAACCAGAAATGATCAGGGGCAGCGTTTCACTTACTCCCAAGTTACACAGAAATGTTGCGAAAACTGATGGAAAAAAATGTATTGTAAACTTTACTTTCAAACTGACGATATGATGATAATAATTAACCAGTACTCAAATTTGCAGTGAAAATTGCAGTGAAAATGCAGTGAAAATTTGTCCGATTTTGCCAACTGTAGGGACGACTCACATTCAGCCTCACTTCGAACCTGCATTTGCAGATGAGAGGTCGGGGTTTTGTTTCTGCGTACCTGTTTGTAGAAACAATGCAAGTTGCTCAAAGTTCGTCTTTCATGTTTTAATTTTTGATTTTTTACACTTTTAAATTTTACTGTTCCTGTAATTGACTTTGGCATGCGAGTTGTCTCTCCTTAATTTTTCGAGCACCTGAGAGCTGGGTGAAGTGAGTCCCAAAACGTTGGGCGGCCATAGTGTTTTTGTGCAATTGTAGTAGGTTTTTGCTATATTAAAAAAAGTTGCGTGAAGAAACTAGGATGTCATCTCTATATACAGGCTATTGTTAAAACATTCATAATCGTTAATTAATTGAGATGCATATATGCTTAAACCTGTATACAACCTGTATATTGGTGATATATACAAGTTGCTGTAACCTGTGTAGTGGTAATATTCAGCTCTGCTCTGCCCCTTCAAAGGGTGAAGTGTGTTGCCAAATTGTCTTTATTTTTTCTTTTCTTTTTTTTAAATAGCCCTATTGGCTCGCGTGTGATTATTTTTTTAATCAAGTTTTAAACAACAAAACTGTAGGATACTCATCCATGCAAGTTGATTGTTACAAGCAAACAACAGTAAAGAAGGCGAAAAATTTGTTTAAGTAATATTCGATAATTTAATTTGTTATCAGCCTCCTGAAAATCTTCCCTTTCAACTCTCCATTTTGTTTAATTCTCCACACTTCTTTATTATATTTTAAGATTTTTTGAAACTGAATGTTCTTTAAGTTTCCTTCTTATTCGGACCATTAACGGCTTAATTTAATTTATTTTAGTGTTATTTTGCAAATAACTTCGCGATTGTTAAGTGTTTTCATTTTGTGTGTGTGTGTGTGTACATTTGACTGGGGATTAAGGCATAATCTTGAGGCAAAGAAAATTGTGACATTTCGCTGAGGGGTGAAGTCCCGTTTCGCCAAATCCCGTTTTGCCAAAAAGATAACAGATTAAAATCTTTTGCCTATATGGCAAATGCCGTTTCGTTAAATCCCGTTTTGCCAAAAAGAAAACAGATTAAGTATCTTTTGCCTATATGGCAAATGCCGTTTCGTTAAATCCCGTTTTGCCAAAAAGAAAACAGATTAAAATCTTTTGCCTATACGGCAAATGCCGTTTCGTTAAATCCCGTTTTGCCAAAAAGAAAACAGATTAAGTATCTTTTGCCTGTATGGCAAATGCCGTTTCATTAAATCCCGTTTTGTCAAAAAGAAAACAGATTAAAATCTTTTGCCTATACGGCAAATGCAGTTTCGTTAAATCCCGTTACGCCAAATCTAATTTGACAAAATTATGATACACGAAATTTAATACCTTATTCCTGCGTAATAGGGATTTAAAAGGGAGACATTTAAAGGGACATAAATACTTCCGGTATGTCATGCGACCCGTTGTGAATAGCGTTTGCAACATTTACACAGGTTAGAGTTAATGTCGCAAAATCGTCTCGCAGAACGAAAGAAAAAATAAGAATAATGACCGTGTTGGCAACATTTACACAGGTTAGAGTTAATGTCGCAAAATCATCTCGCAGCACGAAAGAAAAAAATAAGAATAATGACCGTGTTGGCAACATTTACACATTTGAACTAATGTCGCAAAACTGAGTCATACAGGATAATAATAATAAATTCGTTGCAAACGCAACCGGAATGGCCATGCAGGACCTGGTGGTCACTAACTGCCATCCGAAGTTAACAAGAGTTTAAAACGAAGACAATGGCCTCGCTACAGAGGAAGGGTATATGGTATTGGGTTGGGGTCACGAATGCCTTACCACCAAGGTTAGACCTACCAGGGACACAATGGTCCCCGATGGCATCGCCAAACGTGAGGGACAAGTGAGGGGAAAAGCTGTTTCATTGTCTAACATGGATGCATGTACCTTAAACAGTAAGGAGCAGTGGCAGAATAAAAGCAACTGGTTTATTTGCGTTTTGAAAACTGGCAATACGGAAGGAAAAAACGTCTACTTTAGACATTATTTGAAATGCTTGGTCGTCACTAGGTCAATGTCAGTGCGAAGGTTCTCTTTTAAAAACAGTTAGTTATTCACACGATGGTTAGTGATTACCCTTTCCCAAACGGTAATTCCCATTTTGCAGAACCTCGTTTCGCAGAACCATAATACGCTTTAAAAAAATAACATTGCAGAAGTTAAAGATACGTGCCTAATTGGATGGAATTTGTGATTAGTTGCGGTTTGTGATGTTACATGTTTAGCCGCACCGAGCACGGTAACGCGAGCGAGCCAGGTAATTTGAAAAAAAATTATTCTGCAAAACGAGAAACGGGTGTTGGTCTATAAATGTTTGACCATTACACAGGAATAATGTATTAAATTTCGTGTGTGTGAGATTTTAAGTCGGTATTTGGCGAAACGGGATTTGGCAAAACGGGATGTGACCCTGTGGGCAACTTTTGGATTCTGTCAGTATCTTCTTTCTTTGAAAATGTACATAATTTTACTGCATAAGGAAAATTTGATTTTACCCATGATTCATGCACAACATTTTTATTTTTCTTATTCAAAATCTCTTTTAAAAAATTCGTCTTATAACTCTTCCTTGTCTCATTTTAGATATTGGGATATGTTGTGGATATGTATATATATGTAATTAGGGTATGTTGTGTTGCAGCTCTGGCTGTTAGCATTTAAGGCCACAATAAAAACACGCATTATCAGCTACGAAAAAGGAAGTCTTTTTTTTTTATATTTGCTAACAGTCGAGTAAATGTCATTCTAAGAAAGTTTTTAATCGTTGGGTCAACATACAAAGACGAATTTAAAATGGAGTCGGCTACGGGCAACTGTAGCGAGGTTGAGGGCAATTTGACAAACGCAGCTGTGCAAAACTGTTCCGTTAAGCAGCGACCGTTCAACTTTGATTTTGGTGAATCTTGTTGCATAGTGACCATCAACGCATGGATTTGGTTTGGTTGCATCCTGGCGTTCATGTACGCCATATTTCTGGCTATCATCAGGTATCTCAAGTAAGTCGAATTCCTGAAATATTAGTGAAGTTTTGGCGCATCATGCTGGTGGGTCATTTTCATTTTCAATCAATACAGTCTATCCGTTAAATATCACGGGAATACACCCTCTTTCTGGCCGATTCTTATGCACAGGAATTTAATTTTTCCAATATATTCCAATAAATTTTCTTTTCCAAGTACTTTTCAGTTATATTATTTAGGTTGCATAATTTGGTTTTGAGCTTTGGTTGCTCCCCCCCCCCTCCTCTCTCACCCCTAAAAAAAAATTCCTTGTGAAAACGGTAACCAGCGGAGGATCGAGAAGTAATGTGCTGGCAGGTGATTATCCAGCTAGAAGGTTTGGGGAAGCACCATAAGCTACCCCTTCGAGAGACTAAAGTGTTTTCGCCATTTTAATGCAGTCATTATAGCAAGTGTTGGGGATGGAACTTCCCGAAACCGGAAATGGGCCTCCTTTTCACAGAGTGCTGGAAACAATCCAGAAATTGTTACCAACTAACTTCGTAAGTTGCTGGGGCCTCAAAGGGATGATGACGGTTAAGTTTGAGTTTGAATTTATTGAGAGCGGTAAGTCCACGATAAAAAATAAAGGTGTTAAGAATGATAAAATTTTCACAATGTAGGATTCAAACAATGCCTCCAGTATCGGATATCAATATCGATGCACGTCGTATATCATTGGTACCGTGACAACTATGTCTGGACTAAGTTGGCGATTAAGTTGGCGAATGTTTTGGTTTGTTGATATCACTCCTTTGAAGGGCCGGACCATTCGGAACTTGGCGGCCCCTTTTACCAGTTTTGGATTTGATATGATATCACTCCTTTTTTTTTTTAATTGTGCATTAGACTCAACTCCACTACCGTGCAGTTGTATAATAAAGTAGCACGTCAACAAGAAATTGGTTTTCATCAATTTGCAACTACCTTTTGCCTATAGACCGAACCATTCTCAACTTAGTCACCTCTTTATTGGTTTTTGGTTTGGTTTTAATTTTGTTGTAATTTGTTTTATTTAGTTTGGTTTGGTGTGTTGATATCACTCCTTTGAAGGGCCGAACCACTCTCAACTTGGTGGCCTCCTTGCCAGTTTTTGGTTTTGTTTATTTTGCTTTGTTTTGACGGTTGGTTTATTTTGTGTGAATTGGACGTGAATACAATTTCTTTGGCAACGCTGTTTAGATTTATCGTGCTACACTAGTGTGTGTCTAGGCACGTACGTCAGTATCCACTTTCTCATTGTCCGAACTTTGGCCGTCCAACATGCCGACAATGCTAACAATGGTTATAACAATGTTTTCATACTTACGTGCCCTCCCAAGCCATCCCTGTTACTCCACCAGGCTCCAAACCATAACAGGTATGCAGTTCGTATTGTACTGCGCCCATTCATCCAATTTCAAGCTGGAAGCCTTCCCTTCATCTCGGTATCGATGAATAATCACCCTATGGGATTTAACATGGGGATGAGCGGACTAGCTAGCTAGCTAGGTAATAACACATTTGCAACATTATTGAGGGACAGATTTTGCATTGAAAGCAGCTTAGCTGGCATTCCTACACGAGTTAATTAAATTTGTCAGGTGGGTCGTTGCTCTCGATTTCAACACAATTTAAGCTTTTGTACCTAATTATTATTTTTCCCCAAGTACCTGAAATGTGCCCAACTATGCTTCAAGATATAAGACACTGACGCAATGGCGTCGCGCTACAATGGTTTACAACCTCGACAATTGAATTAATGTGATGTTTGTTGTGATGTTTGTTGCCTAACTTGGAGCGACACACCGGCGTGTGTCTAGATTATACAAACAAAAACGTCAAGTGTGCCGTAAAAAAGGGGTTATATGATTGAAGTTACACTTTACTTGTTAAAAGGTACACGGATAAAAATTGAAGATTTTTTATTGAAATAATCAAATGTACAGTTGAGAAAATTGCATCTATTTAAGTGCTGTTGTGATTTACGTTTTAAATAAATGATTCGTAAAGCACAACAGCACTTAAACAAATGCAATTTTCTCAACTGTACATTTGATAATTTCAATTAAAAAATCATCAATTTTTATCCGTGTACCTTTTTACAAGTAAAGTGTAACTTCAATCATATAACCCCTTTTTTTTACGGTACTCTTGACGTTTTTGTTTGTAATCCGTGTACCTTTTTTACGTCTATGGCGTTGTGCAACAAATGGGTTATGCATGCAATCGATTGTTGCTGGCCACTTTGAAACAATTCAACTCAACTCTGAAAGCCTGCATCTGCGAAATAAATAAGCCATTCTATCGTTTCTAGCTGGCAATTAACGTAGCTTACTTTGGTTTAAATCTATATGCCATTAACCTAAAGCAAGTGCTAAACTTTATACCTTATACATGAAACTCAAAAGGTTCAAAGGGTTTAACGAGGGTTAACCACTCCTGGTTATATGCCCGAAGCCCTAAGGCCCTATGTCTGCAACAGCCAGATTCCCAGGCGGTCACCCACCCAAGTATCAATCCAGTCCAATGCTGCTTAACTTCGGGGATCGACGAGAACCGGTGTTTCCAGCACTGCAAGGCCGCAGACACACATGAAACTTCATGCCCTTCAACAATCAACTTTTTAGCAAAGACATAACACGTGCACGAAGAATGGATCTGGAGTTTGCTGAGTGGCATTGTTCCCTAAGTATACAATGGTTAAAACAATGTAAAACAATCAAAATGATCGTTCAGGGACCCGTAACTCCGGAATGGTTTGACGAATCGAAAAAGTAGTCTCTCTGAGGATGAAGCCCAGGGAAATTTATAGCTTAGATCATGTTTCAGATTTTAGGTAGGTGCAGTAGTTTTTTCGGAAACCGTGTCAGCCCAGAACAACAATAACAAGAAGAAAAAGTGAACAATTTTCAAATTTACGTGTGGCTCCCTACTTTTACTCTTGCACGGAATTGCGTAAAAGTTGGTACAAATCTACCTTCCACACCTATCGACTATCTGGCCGAGTTGGGTTGAAATATATTGAAAAGGAACGGAGAAATTAATAGTTTTAGTTTTGCTGGAAAGAGGGCTTCAATCATATATATACAGTTCTGCCTCTTTTTTTCTATATTTATCTCTGTCAAGACAATTAATCCCACTCCACATTAACCTCAGAAATTTTTTTGTAGTAAGTTTCAGTTTTTTCTTGGACTTCGTATGTTAACGCTAATAACTTAAACATTTTGACTGTTTTCAACGTCTTCAAGAATTCTTCCATCAGTATCATTATTTTGTTCAAATATTGCAACTGCGAAGTATTATTCGTTTAGTAAGTTCAGATCTTCTAATTCTCTTACTTTTATCACATTTTGTTCGTTTTCATCCTTCCTCCTCATTATTTTCCCCTCACGAAACCACACATATTTAAAGTTGTTATCTTTTGCTGCGACCATTTTTGTTTTCCAGAATAAATCTTTACAGAGGGAGTCCTATTTTCATTCATGTAACTTCTTCTCCCGTTTCCTTTCCTAAACATAGTCTCGTTTAAAAATGAAAAAAAAAAAAAATCTATCATACACGGCGATAGCCCAGATAATAGATAGCAACTTTTCCAAACTTTACACCAACTTTTATGTAATTCCGTGCAAGAGTAAACGTAGGAAGCCACACGTAAATTTGAAAACTGTTCACTACTTGTTGTTGTTGTTGTTGTTGTTCTTGGCTGACACGGTTTCAGGAAAAACTACTGCACCTACCTAAAATCTGAAACATGATCTAAGCCAGAAATTTCCCTGGGCTTCAACCTTACAGGGACCACTTTTTCGATTGGTCCATCCATTCCGGAGTTACGGGACCCTAAACGATCATTTTGATTGTTTTACGTTGTTATAACCATTGTATTTAGGGAACAATGCTACTCAGCAAACTCCAGATCCATTCTTCGTGCATGCAACAATCGACTGAATGTATAAACCTTTATAGCGCGACACCATAGCCATAAAAAAAAGTACACGGATTACAAACAAAAACGTCAAGTGTGCCGTAAAAAAAGGGTTTATGTGATTGAAGTTTCATTTTACTTTTTAAAATGTACACGGATAAAAATTGGTGATTTTTAATTGAAATAATCAAATGTACAATTCAGAAAATTGCATCTGTTCAAGTGCTGTTGTGCTTTACCAATCATATACATTACGTAAAGCACAACAGCACTTAAACAGATCCAATTTCTCAATTGTACATTTTATTATTTCAATTAAAATTCACCTATTTTTGTCCGTGTACATTTTAACAAGTAAAATGAAACTTCAATCATATAACCCCTTTTTTTACGGCACACTTGACGTTTTTGTTTGTTATATATATTATATATATAAACAGAGCAACCATCACATGCAGGTGAAAGACGAAATCACGACGTTTCGGTTCCTAGCTCGGAACCTTTTTCAAATAGAGGGTGAAAACATGTCCAACAACTTTAAAATTAAAAATTAATAAAACGACAGCAGAGCAAATGGGTCATGGTTATAAACCTTACAAGTCTTAAAGGCACACCTGGCCTGCCTTATAACATTCCGCCTGCCTTATAACAGCCACGCACTAATCCTCATCCGCGCACATACAACCGCCAAGGTCAACTGAGATAGTAGCTGCGTTCCTCGCAGTGAAGAACGCAGCTACTGTAAAGTTGGCATTGTGCCTAATAGAGGGACCAGCACGAACGCATTAATTGTGTCGTCACAAACCGGAATGATTCTCGCATTTTAACATCACAATTTATAATTTTCTAGGTTAGTGTCTTATAATAATTTTACTATTGGATCTATTGGAATAGGCCTAATTAATTAAAATTTTTACCGCATTAGTCTTTTAGATTTTTGACCTCATGGTAATTATTAGCAAATTAGTACATGCACACACACAGAAGGTTATTGTAAGCGCGCCCAGGATCATATACGTGCATCCCGCAGTAAATATAGTTAACAATTATTCAACAGAAAATCTCCTAGACGCCACATTTTAAAACGGATTTTTACCAAGGGATTAAGAAAGGTAAGTAAATAGATCTTTGGGGCCGAACTTGATGTGGAGGACCGAGAAAAATGGCGCTGGGAGGAATGGCCTTTTAAGGGTGTATGGTCCCATACTAAAATTAAAAATTAAATTAAAATAAGAAATTCGACAAAAGTCGAAAGATTGCGCCAACAGTCTGTCCTAACTCATCCAAATCCGCACGTCAAAATTTAATGATAAGAGAAGAAGGTCGCCTAATGCTTCAGATAGTAGGTCCCTGCATTTTGATTTTTGTTTGTCTCAATGTTTTTTCGTTGCTCCGACCACTTGTCTCTATAATCTCTACGTTTGTATTGGATGATCACTATACTCGGTTTCTGTTTGTCTCCGTTTGGTGTTCTGTGAGCCCCATCAATGTGGCATTCTTCATAATTCGTCACGTTCAAATTAGAAGCTAGATTTCGCACAACTTCTTTTAAAATATTCATTTGGCTGCCCTCCATATCAGTTTGATTTCAAGGTTTCTATTTTTTTTCAAATTGATATTTTTTTCTCCTTTTCTCCTTTCATTGTATCTTTTATGTGTGTGTATTCAACGTTTCTTTTGTCCCGTTCTTCTTTTCATTCTGCCGATTTGTTCATGTTTTTTATTTGTTTTATTTCTTCGTATGCTTTCTTCAGGTCTTTCTGCTCTTCGCTTCTAAAATCCAAGGTTTCAATTACGTATCTTAGTTTTTCATAGGCTTCAATCATCTTGTCTATTTTTTTCTCCATTCTTATTCTTTTGTTCCTGTAGTTTGTTTGCTAGCATCATGTTTTAATTTTTGTTCTGTGTTTTTTTTTTTTTTTTTCACTTCTTGTTCCGTTTGTTTCTTCGAGATCACTATCGTCGTTTTCCGGGAATTTTCCTTCGGTTGTTTTTACTTCAGACTTGTAATCATCGTTGCCCTTTTTTTCTGCTCTGGCCTTGATCTGATTTTTCTGAATTTGTTCTGGGTTTCCGTCACCTCTTATATTTCCATTTTTCTTTTTCGGGATCACTCTTCACCTTCCATGTTTACCGTGCAATTGAAATCATTCGCATTGCAGTTTCCACAAGTCACACAATCACCTTCGTGTTCCTGGTTTATCTTGATTTTGTAAGACGGTTCGCTAGCTGTGCTTGTGTGTGGGGCTGTTGCTCTTGGCCAGCTAGACTCCCGACTATTCCACACCTTGTTTAAAAGTCCTGACAGGTAATAGATATTACCCTCTTGTTCCAACAATGATTAGCGAACAAGTTGTTTTCAAAGTGTTTGAGGGTTGCTACAATACTCCAAAGGGCGGAGCCAGAGGGTTTATTGTTGCAACCCGAGAATGCTTCGAAAACAACTTGTTCGCTAATCATTGTTGGAACAAAGAGGGTAATATCTGGCTTGCAACCCTACAGTGTTTAAACCACGTGCGGTTCCAATTGTCAGTCTAAAGTATTGTTGTCATTGACGGACTATATCATTGTTATCTTCGATGCTCGATTCCTTCGCCATCCAGAAAGTAACAAATTTCCCCATCAGTCAACGACGATGATTTCGGTTTGTTTCGTAAAAAGAAAGATATGCGTTTATACTGTGTGGCCATTTCCTTTTTTTCTCTGTATAGGTGGCTGGTTTCCCGACGCCTAACACGTAAGTTTCTTTTTCTTTTTTGGCTATGTTTTTGGTCCCGGTTACGGTATCCAGGTTTCAGACACTTTGGTCCCGGTGAATTTGTAGAAAACTAGGTTTTGATCTTGTTAAACAACAAACTATTTTACGTACGTTTATTTTAAAAGGGGAAATGTTGTATCTGGGGGAATGTTGAATCTAGGTTTTCGTAAAAAAAAAACCGATATTTTTTGTGTAGCTACAGTCCCGGCAACGCGTCCAAGAGAGGATTGAAACATTAAAGACCAACTGCATTTCCAGCGTACGTGTATTTTACAAAGGGAAATGTTGAATTTAGTTGGACAAATTAATTTAGTTGCACATTTTAATTTGGTGGACATTTGGTAGTTTTCGTATCGGGACTATAAACCATTTTTTTTGTTTTTTGTTGTTGTTTTTTATACTTTGTAAGTGTATTTTAAAAAGGGGGATGTGGAATTTAGTTTGTTCCTAAAAAGCTATGCTTTTTGTGTTTACTAAACGTTGAATTTAGTGAAAATATTAAACCTCCGAAAACATTGTATGGCATTGTCTGCGGAATGATGCGTTATCTTCGAAACGAATCTGGCCGTTATGACTTGTACTCCTGCTTGTTCTCCAACGTGTACGCCCGGTTTTAAACAATGATTTAACAATAGATAACAATGCTTTAACCTCGAACGCCGTGAAAGACAAGTCATTTCGGAGCTACACTTTCAAACAATGAAAACCGAAAAAGCATGGTTACAAGCATTCGTGTTCTGTTGTTAAGTGACCGTGCTTACAAGGTAACCATTGTTATGGGTTTTTAGTGTTGGTTGTTATGGACTCCGCCCCTTTACCTTGTACTCCTTGCTAATTCTCCCGGGGTATAGGCCGTATAATTTCATGATCGTGTTCGAGTAAGTTTTCCTTTCCTCAAAGATGTAAGGGGCGAACTAGCTGAGATGGAGACCACGCAACCCGTTTAATGTATCGCACTGGGTAGATCTCGGGATTCAGGTCGACGGATTACAATAATCCAAAACCGCAGTCCGGACTTAGGTTCGCGGCCGCCATTGCGAATTTTAAGTGTAACCATTCCATCTTCTATATTCATAAGTATTTCACAAGATTTACCAGCCCTTTGCTTTGACATTATACTGCTCACGTGTATTATACTGTGTGCTACAAACCAAGAATTAAACGCAAGAGTTATTTACAGTCTCCTATCCAAAGTGCTTTCATTCTGTCTTTCTTAACCCATTATGGCTAGCCAGACGATTCACGGACAAACCTCTGATCTCCCTTTAATCCACGACATGCGTATTACCGAACCAGCCCAGAGACAAGCTTCACGTAGGCATTGCCCCATAAGCGGTTCAGTCATAGGAACTCTCGAATTTTCGTCTTAAACTGCCGAAATTCTCCGACACCTAAAGTTTCACACCAAGCAGACATTTTGTACGATATCCTAACGCTCCGAAGTCCACAGTTTTCAAGGTTAAGAATCAATGACAACGTGTATACTGACGTGCGTGCCTAGACACACACTAGTGTAGCACGATGAATCTAAACAACGTTGCCAAAGAAATTGTATTCACGTCCAATTCACGAAAAATAAACCATCTCTAAAAACAAAGCAAAATAAACAAAGGCAAAAACTGGTGAAGAGGCCACCAAGTGGAGAGTGGTTCGGCCCTTCAAAGGAGTGATATCAACACACCAAAACTAACGAAATAAGACAAATTACAACAAAATTAAAACCAAACCAAAAACGTATAAAGAGGTGACCAAGTTGAGAATGGTTCGGCCTAAAGGCAAAAGGTAGTAGCAAATTGTTGAAAACCAATTTCTTGGTGACGTGCCACATTATTACCCATCTGCACGGTAGCGGAGTTGAGTCTAATACACAATTTTAAAAAAAGGACTGATATCATACAAAAACCAAAACTGGTAAAAGGGGCCGCCAAGTTCCGAGTGGTTCGGCCCTTCAAAGGTGTGATATCAACACACCAAAACATTCGCCAACTTAACCGCATCGAATAATACTTAGGACGTTAAATGAAAACTTGAACATTGCTAACGAAATTAGCAATGTTCTAGTTTTTATTTAACCTTCGAACTATTAAGTGGTGCGATTAACTTGGCGAATGTTTTGGTGTGTTGATATTACTCCTTTGAAGGGCCGAACCATTCGGAACTTGGCGGCCCCTTTTACCAGTTTTGGTTTTTGATATGTTGATTTTTACAGCACAATTTTGTGGACAACCATAAAACCAAGAGCTACAAAAGACGAACGATTGCAGTAAATAATTAGATTTAGTTTTTTAAATACTTTTATTTTATCCTTAACATAGAAGGAGTTTGATAGCTGAAAGAAAAAAAGAAAAATGGAGTGCAAATTCATACGCGTGAAAAATAATGGAGTTGCTCATTCGAAAGGGGAACACAGAGAAAAATTAGCTTGATTAAATACTTTTACGCAAAAAAATTAGCTTGATAAAATTAACATCATAGTTGGGCTTGGGGGGATTTGGAAAGAAAAGTAAGAGGAACTCGGGTGCCTATCACGCCTTTCAATTCATATTGCCTCACTCATCGTGGAACATATAATACTATAATACTATTAACAAACGAATTACGGCTTACTCTTAAGCGTCATAGGATGCGCTGATTGAGTGAGCGAAGTTAACAAAAATCAGCGTTGTTTAGTCTTGAGTAAAAACTGACGTCATAGTGTCCACTAAGCATGACCAGAACAAAAGGTTTTCAAAGAAACTTAATTTGGCCCCGCATGGACGTACAAATGATAGACCAGACTGCACCAATTTTTCAAACTCTGTGTCCACCACCACCGGCCTCAGCTTGTAAGATAATAAAATTTTAAAACAAGAATTTATAATGTATTGCATTATTTCGTTAAGGGATAACCACACCAGATTACACTCATTATGTTTTAAACTAAAAACATTTATATAAGGGTGCCATGACAACATCATCGGGAAGAGCATCCGGTTACGTCCCGTTTCGCCAAATCCCGTTTCGCCAAATGGACGTTTACGAAATTTTGGGCACACGAAACATTTAAAACATGAACATTTAAACACGAACATTTATAACATGATACTGGTCACACATTTATAGACAAATACCCGTTTTTCAGAATCCCGTTTTGCAATATAATTTGTTTCAAATTACGTCCCTCGCTCGCGCTGCCGTGCTCGTTGCGGCTAAACACATAACATGAGAAACCACAACTAATCAAAAATTACTAACAATTAGGCATGCCTCCTTAACTTCTGCAATGTAAAATTTTTGAAGATATTTTGATTCTGAGAAACGTGATTCTACAAAAATGGAATTCCTGTTTGGAAAAGGTTAACCATCACGTGTATAACTAACTATTCTTCAAAGAGAACCTTGGCATTGACGTAGTGACGCCCAAGCATTCTAAACAATCATATTTAAAGCGCAAGTTTTTCCGTCTGTTATGGCCAGTTTTCAAAACGCTAATAAATCAACTGGGGTTATTCTACCACTGCTTGTCTTTGTTAAATGTTTGCCTTTTAAAGCCCCATTACATAGAAATAAGGTATTAAATTTCGTGTACGTAAAATTTTGTCAATTTCGTTTTGGCGAAACGGGATTTGTCGAAACGGGATTGGCCCCTGAGGGCAAAACTGTTGATCTGCTTTTTTTTTTGGCGAAATGGAATTTGGCGAAACGGGATTTGACGAAACGGGAGTTCACCGAGCATGCACATATTAATAACCCGGCTGGCAAAGACATGTTCCCTACAGTTTTTTCAAATTTTTTTTCAAAGTCTTAATGACTGACCACGAGTTTTACTTTCTTTACACAATTCAAAGAAATTTGCTAGGTCAAAGTCCACTAAATCACATAAGTGATGGTGTGTGAGTTTTAAATACGCCTTTATAAATAGACATAAATCGCTGGAAATAAAATTAAGGAAAATTGGAAATCCGGGTCATGCCACTCCGACGAAACGTAAGTGCATAAAGGTGGCTTTCTGAACTACGTTATTTCTAGTGTACGATTTTCGCTGTTGGCTAATTTCCAATTTTCCTTAATTTTATTTCCAGCGATTTATGTCTATTTATTTCTCCTTTATTGAGCCTTGTGAGTGTATGATTTGTCTTCCCTCTCCATTGTCTATGGCCGAGTGAATTTCGGTCGAATGGAGCCCTGGTAACGGTTGTGACCTTAATAACGGGTTCAGGGAGTTACCTTTATGCCAGTGGAGGATGTGGCCATAGCGATTAAGGCGCTATCCAAGTGATCTGGGTTTGAATCCGGGTCATGCCACTCTGACGAAACTTAAGTGCATAAAGGTGGCTTACTGAACTACGTTATTTCTAGTGTATGATTTTTGCTGTTGGCTAATTTCCAATTTTCCTTAAGTACGCCTTGACACGACGCAATTCCAGAGATCTCAAGTTGAATATTTTTAGCCTAGTTCCTTAGAGCAAGTTGCTCATAACTGGGGAAAAAATAATAATATCAGACGAATGGCAGCTAACAGTTTCACGAAATTTCATCTTTGAATGTTTTAATAAATTTAATTCTGCAATGGGACCCGTTTCAAATAGCCGGTTGCATCCACAAGCTTTTAATTTTTTGATCATACGAATTTCTTTGATTTTTTTCAGTAAAGCATTGCAAAATTTCCTTGCAAGTTAGAAGTTTCTTTTGTGAAATCTCTCTTTTGAACCTTCGGGCTGTGAGGACATAATACTTGGCTTCGAGTCGTTTTTGACAACTTGAAATTAGCTTACCTCAGCCTTAGCTGCATCTAAACCATGCGCAATGGCTGTTTGCCGTGACGTCATCATGAGTTAGCCAATGACGAACGAGAACAACGGCTGTTTGGCCGTCTGATTGGACTAGCCCAGTCACGTGATATGCACGTCACAGCAAACAGCCATGGCGCGTTGTATAGTTGATCTCGTTGATGACTAGAAAGGAAATTCTAGCTAAGTCCATCTCAGAGCCGTCCAGTGTAGTGTGAGAGACTACGGTCCTTCTTCAGTGGCTATGGGATCTGCTCTGATCTATTCCGGACAATATTTCAGTCCCCTTTGTTGATCGGAAGTTTATCGGGTTCCATTCTCGGGTTGATTCCTCATGTTTCTAGACTTCTTTTTATTGGGTTCAAAACTGAGCACATTCATCTATCTATACGAGGAGTTTGCTAATATGACAATGTTACAATGTAAGGTATGATTGGAAAAATGTAAGTACTGGAACGATGTATGTTGAATAAGAGAAACCAAAAGTGCATAAAGTTAACATAACCTGACACTTCCGAGTTGACTCCAGCTTATTATTACAAGAAAATTGTTTAAACTAGCAGTCTCGCGCAGATCATCTGAGCATGCGCGAACAAATTACTTTACTGGGTGGCATGAAATGAAAACGACCACTGCCCCCCCCCCCTCCGGGCGTCGCGGTTTTGGTCATGTTAGGATAGTACGTCGCGTTTTCAATGGAGATTGCCACGTTTATTCACATTGTGGCTGCATTGCCTGCTTCTCTGTCTTGATACAAGCCCACAACAACGAACGCGCATGCAGTGGTTGTTACTCAACCAACTTTCAGACTATTCAACTTGGCTCCAATAGCCAGCCAAACACTGGCTTTTTTGAGCCAGCATTATTGAGGCTATTATGTGTCTATTGTGTGTCTATTTGGAAGGCATTGTTTTCATCTTTTGTGGTGTTAGGCTTGGTGTTGTCTTATTCTAATCCTTATGCTAAAACCGCCCTCAACTTCTTACTGGAGAAATCAGTTAAGGGCCCACTCTTGCAGAAGCGATTGTTTGTGTTCTGGTGCAGAGAAAATAGTCCGTTAAAATAATAAAGTTTCACGTTGAAATAACTGACGCAAACTATTTATTTTTGTTGGTAAAAGGAGGTTATAATTTTAAGATAACGTGGCACTTTATTCGGAGATATTAAACGACCTGTTCCTATTTCGAAAATGTGCAGGTAGTTGCCATGGTTACGACAATGGTTACGGCTCGGAGCAAACGACGCGGTAGTTTTAAAAATGGCGGTCGTCTCTCCGCACAAATATTTTAAATCCCACTCCCAAGGAAAGCCCTTGACATCATCGCAAAAGCAGACGGTAGTTAATGTTTACAGCAAACTTCGTCGACAGCATCCGGACAATTCGGTAAGTGACGTGGCAAAGGATGCGGCAGACTGAACAAGCGTTTCATGAGATGCAGTCTTCCAAATCAAAAAGGTATTTGCAACCAGCGCTGGTCATTTTACGTCGCCAGCCCGGAAGCATCGTAACTCCGTTGGTACTCGAACTCGGATGTACGATGACTTCACACTTTCGACAAATAGACAAAAGATCCTCGCAGTTTATAGAAAAGGTACGTACAGTTCCCAGGTAAAATGATAAGAGCTGCCGTAAACGATGACGGCGGTTTGCCAAATTTTGGGCGGAAGGCACTGGGCGTCGTGAATTGCTTGTGTGATTTCAACGTGCACGAAAACAATACGACATATACCGAATTGATGAACTTGCTTTACGTCATGGTCATACTATGTTTAATGTTGCTTTTGCTTCATTGTGAACCGCATTGAAATGACATCGAGCCAGATCAAGATATTTATTGATGCAAATGATCGAACATTCAAACTTAACGAAGTCCAATAACTTATACCGAAAGCACTTGCTGTAGTGACAACGGAAGGGTGGGCCAAACTTGTAAAACACACTAGAGAATGAAGAAAACAACTTGTAGAAAAACGATGGGATGGCTGATATTATTGTGGAACGAATCGCCTGTGATGTAAACAATTCAGATAAGAACTCAAGTTCAACAATGAAGACACAGATTGCTCAGAGTAGAACTTAAGAAAAACATCAACTACTGTCTGCTTGAAAACAAAAGCTCTCTTCAGAGCTAAAAACTGTCCTTTTCAGAACTACAAAATCTTACGAAAGAGAAATGCGGGCACCCTCGCGGGGGTGGAGATGCGAAGTTTGGGTGGACTGGTACTGAATAAAGGCACACTAAAATCACCTATCCTCTCCCTATTTTTGCTGCATCCTACGGTACCATAACGTTTGCAATATTTACAATGGCTTGACACGTAGCAAAAAGGTGTCACACAGGAAAGCCACTGAAAATAATTCGCAACATTTATATAGGCTTTACTGACTGTAAACTCTAACAAATCCGTGTGACACAGGAAAGACAAAATGAAACTAAGCTTTTAAATAACCACACGCCAAAATAAATATATATTTTTAAAGGCGCTACCTTTCACGTAATACTTTCCTGCCTCATTCAGCTTGGTCATTTTTCGTCGCCAGCCAAAACTTCCTATAAAACATAACTCGTATTCGTAATGCCGTTTATTTCCTGTTTGTTTTTTTTCCCTCTGAAAGACTGTTTGCTCACTTAATCAAATCTGTGAAAGTCTTGCAAGGCTATTCACGTGTTGGTTATTGAAAAATAAAGAAAGGACATTTATTTAAAAAAAAGTTATTCAAAAATTAAATTATTAGGTTTTTTAAATGAAAAATTAATTTCTATAGCATTTTTAAAAGCTAAAGCTAAAAGCCGTGGAGAATCGTAGCCTATGTTGATGTACATTTGGATAGTTGAAAGTTCAAATCCACGAAACCTCTTGCCTAATTTTAGTGATTTGCGAGCTTAAATCCAAAAATAGGGCAGAGGTGGCAAGTGGAAATGTGAAATGAATCCGACAACGGATTCAAAAGTTATCGTGCATACAGACGACGGACACCAGCAAAGGATGAAAAGCTTCTTTACTCTGCTTTGGCCCGCAGAATATATATATATATACTCAGATATATGTGAAAAAAGTTTAAAGGAGTTGAAGGCCAACGACAACGTCAGATAAAGAAAATATTTAGCAGTTTTAGAACAGCTGAGCGCGTAGGGATACGAACAAACGAAATAGTTCGTAAAACGGCTCTCTAACTATTCCTCCAGTCAGAAGTTAAGTGCGGTTTTAGTATAGTGTTGTCAGCGTGGCGAGGAAAAAAGTACATATCATATCAAAAACTAAAACTGGTAAAAGGGGCAACCAAGTTCCGAATGGTTTGGCCCTTCAAAGGAGTGATATCAACACACCAAAACATTCTCCAAGTTAATCGTACCGACTAATAGTTCGAAGGTTAAATGAAAACTAGAACACTGCTACTTTCGGTAGTAATAATCAAGTTTTCATTTAGCGTCCAAGGTTATTATTCGGTGCGATTAACTTGGCGAATGTTTTGGTGTGTTGATATTACAGGGTTCAGACAATTTTTTAATTCTTAATTTCCCTGACATTTCCAGGTTTTCCAGGTGCAGCCAATCGCAATTTACATGATGTTCAGTTAGAGAAACAGGCAGTAGCTAATGGTTTTATTAATATTTGTACGAAAATAACCCAACATTCCAGAAAATAGCTGTTTTAGAGACTAGTCCAAACGGGACAAAACATACTTTCATCACAGATGTTGAATCTAGCCTAACATTTGGTTTATTTAAGTTAACGTATTAACACTTGAACATATTGAAGCACAAATTAAAATATTTGCTTCTAGACCCTAGGATTTTGTTTCTGATCTGCTAATTCAACGGAACTTAACAGAACAGGCGCAAAGGCATTTTTTTTTCAAATTTCCCTGTCTTTTCCCTGATTTTCAAAAAAATTCTTGCTTTCCTGAAATTTCCCTGAGATTTTGGCTCTATCTTTATTTTCCCTGGGTTTTCCAGGTTTTCCAGGTTTTGTCTGAACCCTGTATCACTCCTTTGAAGGGCCAAACCAATTGGAACTTGGCAGTCACTTTTACCAGTTTTGGTGTTTTTGATATGATATCACTTTTTTTTTTAATTGTGTAATAAAATGTCACGTCAACAATAGCGTGAGTGGTAATCTTTCTAGTATTTTAATTTCATATTTCACTCCTCTAGAGAACGAACCATACTCAACTTGGTTGACCCTTTTACCAGTTTGGGTTTTTGATATGATATCACTTCCTTTTTAAAAAATTGTGTATTAGACTCCACTCAACTAGCCTGCATATCTGTAATAAAGTGCCACGTCAAAGATTATAGCTTGAGTGGTAATTTTTCTATTGTGTTAATTTCATATATCACTCGGCTCAAAACTTAGTCGCCTCTTTGTCAGTTTTTTTTTTTTTTCATTTGGTTCATAATTATCCACTCCTTTGCGAGGACGAATCATTGTCAACTTGGCGGCCTCTTTACCAGTTGTTGGCTTTATTTTGACAATCTGTTTGTGAATTGGACGTAGACACACTTTCTTTGGCAAAGTTGTTTAGATTTGTGACGATACACTAGTGTGTGTTTAGATACGCATGTCAGTACACACGTTGTCATTGTCCGAACTTTGGCCATCCAATGAGAGACGATGCCGACAATAGTAACAATGGTTATAACAATATTTTCGTATTTACGCGCTCTCGTATGCCACTCCCGTTACATCCCCAGGCTTTAAACGAAAAAAGTATGCAGTTCGTATCGTACTGCAGGCCTTCGCCAAATTTCATAGCTGGAAGCCTTACCGCTATCTCGGTATCGGTGAATAATCACCCTATGGGAATTAACATGGGGGATAGCCGACTAGAAGAATTAGAAGAAACTAGTAACACATTTTCAACGTTATTGAGGGTCACATTTTGCATTGAAATCCACTTAGCTAACATTCGCACACAAATTAATTTTTGTTAGGTGGGTCATTACTCTCTATTTTAATATAATTTAAGCTTTTGTGCCGCATTATTATTTTTTCCCCAAGTACCTGAAATGTGCCAAACTGTGCTTCAGGATATTAGTCACTCACGCTATGACATCGCGCTACAATGGTTTATAACCTTGACAATTGAATTGATGTGATGTTTGTTGCCTAACTTGGCGCGACACACTAGCTTGTGTCTAGCTCTAGATTTTTTTTTTAATTGTTCGAATTGTTGTTTTGACTTAGTCAGTTTTGCCTGCATTCGGCTGTCTGTTTACACTTTTATGCAATTTTTAGTGTTTCGTGTTTTTAATTCCCTTGATAACGAGCTCGAGTCAGCTCGAAACGTCGGTTTATGTCGACTTTGCGCATTTTTGGCTTCTCTTGTTCAACGTAAAGTGGTGTATGGTCACAAGAATAGGTTCGTACAAATAATTAACAAATGACAAATTATTAGACACAAATAATTAGCACAGCGTACATAAAACTACGCATGGTGTCGGGGATGAAGGAGGGAGTAGGGTGGTGGTACCACATGTATTCCTCATTTAACCTATTTCGTAAGAGCAAGGGAATGTTACAATTCTTGCCAAACCCGAATGCAAAAATGTGATTGCTGTCAGTTAAGTACCTATTTTGGAAATCTAATTATCTCTTGGATTCCGTTCCACAAAACAGAATGCTTTCACTAAAAAATTCCTTTATCTTTCTGCCAAATTCCATGTGTCAAAAAAGAATGACGTCAGCTGTTGTCGTACCTTTTGATCACAAATAAACTAGGCCTACCTACAAACACATTATTTTCTTCCCCTCATCAGCTAAAACATTCGATATTTACAGCTGTGGCGTGCGTCATGGAAACGTCAATTTAAAATAAGCGTGCAACACAAATTTTTGTCCGTAATATGTCATTTTAAAATTACTGTGGCACCAAAGGTGGATGGGTTTAGGGTTTTTATCCCTCTACCCAAGGACGTTCTACTATCTACCGGGTCGGTTCACTCAGTTGAACGTGTCTGAGCTTCATCACAGCTATTTCCCGTGGTAAAGTATACACGAGCGAGATTCAGTTCATGACGTTTTTGCTCCCGAACCAATCCTCGAAGCAGACGACGCTTGGTTTTTCGAAACCAACGAAAAGGTTTGTTTCAACTAACCGGTAGTTTGTAACGGAATTAATGAATAATTATGAAGTATCTGATCGCTCAATATTTGCTGATCGTTAAAATACACATTATTAAAACAAAACTATAAATTCTTACCAGATAACCCAAGATGAGAGTAGCTGACGCAGTTGCGTTGAAACTAAAACAATGGCGTGCTTTTACGATGATCGCTTGTAACGGTGCTCTCCTTCTGGTAACAAACGTTGCAATTTTCAGGTGCATTGTCGATTGGACTGGTAGCTTAATTACACTTTAAAACAATTTAAACAATTGGAGCGGTCCAGCTTACGTTCGATGATAAGTATTCGTTCTTTGTCAGTCCAATTTTGTGTCTATTCATCAGCAAAATTAATAGCCAATGAGATGGAAGAATCAGTAAAATGGCGCAAAATGGGAGCAGAGATGTCAGACGCGTTTGAGATATACCAATGCAGCTCCCAAAATCTCACACGTTTCTCGCGGTAAAGCGTTATACTAAGTGGCCCGACCCTATCAAAGCTACGTTTAATCCAAGGTCCTTGCCCCTACATAACTCGTGATGAATCGAGCCACCGTGCTACGAATACAGCAAATAGTTAAAAAAAAAAAAAAAAAGATTCGACCTTTTTTCCAGCTGATGGTCAAATCGAGTGGAATGAAAAAATAAAATTTTCGAAATTCGGAATGTTGTGTAGTGGCAGAGTGGCGTTCAAAACTTCATATTGAAATTCCCTGATTTTTCCCGGTTTTCCAGACCAATACTGACAATTTTCCCTGATTTTTTTTTGGGTCGAAGGAAAGTGCAGTACGAAAATAAATTTTTTTTTCCAAATTTCACTAAAATCGCCATAACAGCATCACATACATTGTATCGCTAAATAAAAAAAAAAATTGTATTGTCATTACTGGTATTTGTAAACAGTAGGAAGCCATAATCTAAACAAAACTAGAAACGTATACTTAACACGTAACGTTCCATTTTACTTGGTAATCGGATATTTTCCCCCGGACTTTTTACCCCGGACATTTCCCCCCCTCAAAAATGAAGGCGGACAAATTCCCACCTCAACCCGGACATTTTCTCTCTGACCTTTTTCCCCCGGACACTTTCCCCTCAACAAAAAATAATTAAAAAAAAAGGAATCATAAAAATAATTTCTTTATGTTCAGTTAATTACGTGCATGTTGGCTATTAAATTTACATTAAAATCGACTAGTTTTAAACGTGGACACATTAGAAAGTAGTTGATGAAAACAACGTGCCATCAGACACATTCCACATTAAAAAAAAACTTGATTAAAATCTAGACACACGCTAGTGTGTCGCCGACAAGTAACAGTAGATCATCCCATTGTAGACATCCGATTGTTAAAAATTGATTGTTAATGATAAAAAGGCGGCTCACTAGCAGACATGTGTCTGTTAACTGTAAGCAATTGAAAGCATATTTTGGCATGTTGAGGATAAATCCCAATGCGACAGAAATGTTTCAAATTGTGGAAAATGTAAGGGGAAGGGTCAGAGATTAAGAAAAACTAAAATTTAAAGGATAAGTGTCCACCAATCACAGAGAAAAAGATGCGTCAATAACGTTGTGTTTATGTTACTGTCTAGCTAGCTAATAAGATTTTTCCATGCTAAATCCCATAGACTTTTTGCTCATGGCTAGCGCAAAATTCAGAAGGCCTACGTACCTGAACTTTTGCACACGGATGCATAGTGATCTGAGGATGGACCTTTTGTTGGTTTGGGGGTTGTAGGGGTCAGGACAAATGCGTGGGAGGGTTTTGAAATTCGCCACAGGCGAATTTAAATTTCGTTTCTTTTCCACGTTGCAACCAAAGATTTTAAGCAACAATGGCTTGAACAATCAAGACTGGTCCTTAGATTTATTGTAAAAGCCTGGACGAAC
>JAHWFP010213765.1:104230-126917 GCA_023313725.1 Lithobius niger | reverse complement strand
TTTTTTTTTTGGCCACTGGAACTAATAATCTACAAATACAGTGGCTATTTCTATGACAAGTAGCGATTAACCAGTAAAAGTTTCTGGTTGTACTTTTAATTTGTAATTGTAAACATTGTAAAGGTCTGCATGGTTGGTTAAGTTTTGGTGAAAGGCCACCACAATTAACAATCGCGACTGTACGTGGATTAATATATTTCCCACTTAAAATTGTTTTTACCACATTTGCTCATTTCATAGAGATTATAATAAGTGGTACTGTAAAAACATTTTCGATTGTCTATGTGAGAAAATCATGATGTGTTGGACGAGGAGTTGAACCACGCCAATTAAAGCTTCTTCAAAGCTTACTTCCCTTGGGGTACATTAGACTAATGTACATGCTTCTGCAAAGTGGAGAATTCTTGAAAGTCTACTGGTGCCAAGCTACTGGTGTAGCTTTTGTAGCTAAGAAGCCTTCGTTCAGATGCTTCAACTCTTTGTTCTGTACAGTTAAGTTGCAAACGAAAACAGTTGAAGCATGTGAAAAAATCCTCAGCGACGGATTATTGAGATGCGGCAAAATCTGAGGAAGGACAAATTTTGTAAATAAAAAAAAGTTTAAAACTCCTGCTCTTAGTTATTCTAAGAAACCAAACAACTTTTATTTAGTAATAAATTGTTCGTGTTTTTTTCCCCCCCCCCCCCCCCCCCAAGAAAAAAAAATGTACAGTATCCTTCCCTCCCAAAAAAGCACTAAAAGACCGGGGGAAGTGGCAGACAAAAATTTGTGTAGCTGAGGACGGGGCAAAATGTTGCAAAAAAAAACAAAAAAAAAACCCTTCCTTCTCAACAAGTACTCAAATTTTGGGTACAAGGGGCTCCCAATCCAGATTAAACAGTAGTGAATTTTGGGCCACCGACTCTTAATTTTTTTGCTGGGGGCCCCCCCCCCCCACCTCCCAGTATTAATTGAGGTACTGCATTTCAGACCTTAAACTATTGTTAAATTGTCCAGCAGAATATTTTCACACTACTACATCAACAGTTTAACAAGTTTAAAACGTACCGGAGTCATTATTTGGTAAATTTACTGTACCACTTTTTTGTGTGAGCATGGAACTATTAGTTATCCAGTATCATTTAATTTACAGTTGTTCGCGTGGAATTTATTTACCCGGCGGTTTTCTTTCCATACGTAAGCAAGAAAGGATAATCACCTTTTAAACAGCACGCGTTATACGATTGATTTGTGCCGGCCAAAGGTTTATTTTGTGAAGATGTTCGATACCAGTACTGACGTTGATGTTGGTTCCAGGTACGAATTCTGCGGATGCTTATGGTCAAATAATAATTTTTCGATCTTTTGTACTTAAGCCCAAGTTGACCATTCCGATGTTCCAGTATATCGGTCGAACACTTTTAAAGTGCAAATCTTGAAATTGGTAGCTCGAGTTGTTCAAAATTTACTTAGCAAAATCCAAGAATAGGTCTTGCAGAGACAGGTTAGCATAATAAGCAAGAGTGAGGACAGTTTCTTTTTTTTTAAACATAATAAATTGAAGTGAAGTCTTTGCACCCACTAATATGTTCAATTATGACTGTATTTTGTTGTAAGTTATCGTTTCGAGTCGAGGCTGACATTAGATTAGGTTGATATTAGAACCAAAAAAATATATGTGTATACTGTTTAGCAGTATTCCCTTGTGGTGTTGGTAGTTCCCTGCATGTCACTGGTAAGGTCGGGTGTTTTTTATTTAAAATAATGTAATGCATTTTGTCTTGCACTTGGCTTTAAGACTTTTTTCTCACCTATCTAACACTCTTAATAGCACCCTTTCCTGTTATTGCACTCTTTCCCGGTAGCTGTTGAAAAAATTACCTTTCTCATGCTTTTGTTTGCGCCCTCATTCTATTGTTACAGGTATCTTCAATCTCGAGGTCATATGAAGCGCCACACACTTCCTATGGCTAGTGCTGAGGAGGCTCAGCAAGACGTCCAACGTAAAATGACTCAAAATCCCACGAGGGTACGGCGCACTGGACTTGTGACAGTGAGCGAACGGCACCCCGGTAAGAACGAATTTGTCGTTTATATTCGTCATTAACGTAATTATGTTGCGTATGTCAGTGGAACGTATCAATCCCAAAGCGTAGTGGGAATGGACCAAAACATTACTCCAATCCCAGAAACGAGTCGCTTACCGTTTTCATCATATCATCAGTATTCAGGAATGTGAAGAGACTGTCCTTGCTAAATGGTCGGCAGGCATTAAAAGTTGTTCTTGACTTTTTAGATTAATTATTCGCCATTCCAAAAACAATTTCAACAGTTTGTGGTGCTAGTTTTCTTTAAGCGCTTATTGCTTTGACTTGATTCTAAATTATGAAAACAGCCTGAATTCTGAATGTAATGCCACAAATCATTTGTTTTTAGTTAGTACAGTGACGGAGATAACTGAAAATAGGGTAGCTCTGAAAATCTCTTAGATGTAAAGAATTCCTATTAAAATCTATTTGGAAAAACCAGTGTAAAAGTTGCTAGTTTGCCACGTCAGTATTAAATTGAAGTAAATAGTAATTTGGAATGCATTTTCTTTTTAGAATAAATTTTTTATAGATTTCTACGGTTTTACCAAAATGTAATCGTTATAAAGTAGGGCTCTTTTTACTCAAATGCAAGGCATATCTTTCTTTATTTTACTTTTGCGAGACTTTGTTGGCTTAGACAATTGCTAAAGGAACTGCTCCTGTATTTGCGGCTGAATTATTATACGTACTGGATAAGGTATATTTTTAATTCAAAGGTAAGTTTTAATTTAGCCTAGGTTTATGTCTGTTTTATACATACATATTCATTTGTTGTTTCTTTTTTCCTTTGGGTTGAGGGGTTGATTGTTAGCAGTGTTTCTCTTCTAGTTTAAATTCCCCGACAGCAGTATTCTGCATTAAACTAACTGGTTATAATGTAATGTTTACGATGGTGGTTATAACTTTGTCGGTATTAACACTAGTCTTGATTAGTACATAATGAATTGTTGAGTATGAAAGATTGTTTAAGCATGGTTATAACCATTTGTTACCTTGTTCTAACTAACTTGTTCATGTGCTACTAACTTTACTGACAAGACTTACTACTTTCCTCTGGAACCATTTTTTTTATTGCAACGTTTATTCAAAGTTTCCTACCAACTCCCAAGTTAAGGATTTGTAACTGGCTTGTCAATGAATAAGTATTCAGTATTTCATTGCTTTAAGCTAATAGTAATGCACCTTAAAACGAAAAGTTAAACGGCCTAAATTTTGTACTTTATCCACTGCTTTAAAGGTTAAAACACAGTTTTGTATGCAAAGCTTTCTTGACTTATTGAGATCCTTGAAAAGACAATTTGTTAACTGCACCATCTTCATGTTTGAATTGGTACTTTTCCATTTTAATCATCGACGAGGCATTTTAGTTAACGATAAAAGTTATTTGGGTGGACACCTGTAAACTTCTGGATAACCGCATGTTAAGACAGATTGGCTTAACACAAGTTTCCCATAGGCCTGAGAAATGGTTGCAGTTGCAGAAATTTCTGCTAACGGATCCATTCTGCATGTGGTTCTGTGGAGAGGCCTTTGTCCATATGTAAATGCTGAAAAACTTCTCAAAAATTGGTGTAACAAAATGGCAATTTGAATTCTATATTAGCTACGAAGAGTAAGGGACTGTACTTTATTTTAATTATCTTTTTTGTTAGTGGATTGACAAACCTTTATGAGCCAACCGTACAAATTATGAGCATTGAGGTTGCTCACCGGTCATGATGTTGGAATATCGGGTTCAGCCAAACCCTGAGTTTGGGAAATGCACTCATGCTCATGTAGAATGTGGCATGTAAAAGATCCATGTTATTTCTAGCAAAATTCTCCCTATCTGTCTAGAGGTAACCTTAGTACTAGTAAAAATGACGTTAATTCAGCTTTTTTTTTTTTTTTAATTGGCTCTTCATGCGTGGACTACTTCATAGCGAATCCATCTTGGCGTAATATATAAATTTCCTGTAGACGTTGTAAACATGCGGCTGTACTTAATTTACTGGGAAGTAGGAACTGGATGCAAATAAAAACTGCAAAATAAAAGTAATTGCCTGCAACATTTTACGCGATTTTACAAACTTGCAGAAAATGGTCTTCTGGGGTTGCTCCATTACCCGTATCGTTTTAATATAATTACAGTATTTAATATTAAATGTTAGTACATTGTTTAGTACAAATCACTCAGTACTGTACTATCTATTCAACACACATACTAAGCTAATGGTTTTAATTTTGTACGGCAATTCCATCCAGCAAAGCGGAGGAAAGACAAGCTGTACAGTGAGGATCTTTATAATCTGTGTTAAATTGCATAAAATGCTGTAGGCATTGGTATAGCCATTTTAAACAACTTTCTTTTGTATGCTCAGAATTCAAAAGAAAATATATTCGACAGTCTGGTTTTTCTTGAGTTGGAGGGGCTCAGAATGATTGTCTTCTTCAGGCTATTACATCACTGCTCACTTCGTCTTGATCGGTCGTCTACTATTTGAATGCAATGCGGGCTGTAGCCTCCGATACTTACAGGGCATGTACCCAGTCTTTCCCGAAGCAACTTATTAAATTTGCCTCTCAGCAGAAACTGGATGCTTGTGTTTGAAGGTTCCTGTATATTCATCAGCACAGCCTTTTCTCAGCTGTGGATTGAATAGCCAGGGATAAGTTGCTGCGGGAACGACGGTGTACCAGCACTGCAAGTATTGGCGGCTACGGCCCCGTGTTACATTCAAATTACATACTAACGAGCAAGATGAAGTGAGCGGTGATGTAGTAGCCTGGCGAAGACAGTTGTTCTGAGCCCCTCCAACTCCAGAAAAATTGGATTGTTGAAAATTTGCGAAGGTACTGGGGCGAATAATATCTTTTCCTTTAAAATCTAAGCGTAAAGACGTAAAGATTGACTTAAATTTTCAAAGTAAGCGACGTGCCATTTTTAAAGTAAACTGCTTTAAAAATTTGATACTTAGTTTAAGATTAACTGAACACGGTAAACAAACCAACAGAAAGGGTAAATCAAATTTGTGTGTGGTGTAGCCACTGCTAGTATCATAACCTGCTCCTCGCGTTGCTTAAAGCGAGAAGATTCCTTTTTGATTTTGTTGTACGTGTATGTTCGTGTTGTTGGTGTTGGCTGGTAATACCACTGCATGCATTTTTATTCTGTCTGTTTGTGTTCTGATGCACCTTGCAGCACATGTTATGTGCATGTAGATATTTTTTTAAAGCCCACATTTTCATGATTTGTGTTCATTTTATTTTTTCTTTTGTTCATGACCAAAAATGCACCGTATTGTATTTTGATAATGCCTGTGTTTTGATTTTGAGCTCGCTTGAATGTTTTGGTTGCAATTTGCATGGCAGTGGTCAGTTTACCAACGGAGGTCATCCGAGAGGTAGAAGCACGCATGAATCGTCGTCGACGCTCAGGCCTTAGCACCATCATGGAGAGGCTGCCAGGTGAATAAGTGCTAGACACTTTTAACCTTTCTCGGGAAATTGCAGCCGAACAATCACTGCACATTTCACTTTAAAGAACAGTTCAAGTTGTATTTACTGTAGATACTTACATGTATACGTTCCTCGGCTTCTTACACATCCGTAAGACACAGACAGAACAAGGGTTTAATTTATCAGTCGTAATGGTTTGCGAGTAGGATAATTGAAGTCTAGTCGAGCCAGGTTTACAGCAAACAATTCAAGTAGCTTGTCGAGTTCAAGCATGCAGTAAACGGTAAACTGCTGCTTAATTGGGTATGTAAATCTGCAGTTACAAATAATTTCCTTATTTTTTAACTATATAACTTTAAACAGTTTCAGCTATCGACTTATAATCCATACCATTGGAAAGCTCTCATCGAGCCAATGAATGAATATCGGAATTTCAAAATTGGCGAAGGTATTGCCTAAGTTGTAAATTTAAATGCAAGCATGCTTGTTAAACAGGCAGTGGCCTCACTTGCTAGCAAGTCAGGCAAGACGCCAGAATGTTTCAGTTTCTAACCTCGACAACTCAAATTTAAAATAAGTTACTGCAAGGCGGATTGTGGAATTACTACGAATGTAAACATAACAGTTGTAATGATAAAAAGGCTATTCTACACCGATGCAGATTTTGTTAATCTGGTTGGACTCAGGTATGGTCAAATAATTCCATAATTTCCAGAACAACGTTAATATTTTAATTGCTCAAGTTACTAATCTGCAGTCTTTAGCTAAATCGTTTTCAAGTGTTTTGCAAAAAAACAAAAAAAAAACCAGTTAATGGCCACACGTACCTGCAAATCCAGAAAACTGAATATTTTGCATGACGTTTTGCTGTTCCAATTTGAAATGATAATAGTAAAAAAAAAGTTTTATCAGGGCTACAAAATTGGGAATGTTTGGTTTTGAAAAATTGAAATTAAAGCTAGGTTCGGTAAGTGGAGGCATTTTTTTCACTACTTGTTTTCCTTAAAAAAAATGGTTTGGAAGCAATAGTTTTGAGTTGAAAGTTTTAAAATGTTCATATTTACGTGAAATGAAAAGTTGTAGTTGCTGTAAAGCCAATTTTTTGACAAAGATGCCCTCACTCATTATTATTGAGGAGGGACACAGCACGTTTGTCTTCATCAGGCAATGTTACGCAATAGTTGTTGGGCACTCTGATGGATGGACAACTCCACTTGTTCCAGAGTTGCTCGGCCAAAACGTGTGAACGGATTGTTGCACATGGGGGGGGGCGGGGGGGGGAGTATTCATGAGTTTTTTTAATGTTGCGCGAAGATTTGGCTGGGGCAAGACGAGCTCCCTCATCCACTTAAACTCCCACGTGATTCACACCTCCGGGCACTGGAGTCTATCTCCATTAAAATCTTCGAGCAAAATAACAAAAAACTCATAAATATTCAATTGCCTTCCTATCCTAAAGTGCAACAACTTGCTCACCTGTTTTTTCGGCACACCAACTGTGGAACAAGTGGAGCCGTCCATCCATCACTGCTCCCAGTGGAGCTCGTAAAAGTCAGTGGAGAGAGCGGGCAATTAAAATGCATCCTTCATCATAACAACCGAATGTGACGAGCGCCCAACAACAATTGCTAAATGTTGCCTGATGAAGACAAACATTCTGTGTCCTCCTCAGTAACAACGATGAAGGCTATTGTTTGTCGAAAATTCGTTTTACAGCAGCTTGACCTTTGATTTCACATAAGTACTTCTGTTTTTACTAGACTAAATAGCAAACACATAAAGGACCCAGTATTATACCGATTTCTTTAAGTTCAGTGTGTTTCTTGTTTTTCCTGCAGTAGGAGCAAAATATTAATGTCATAGTAGAGCATTAATTCTTTGCCTAAAGGTAGCATCACAAAATGTGATAAAAGCGAAAATAAGATTAGGATAAAGTAGGGTTGGTCGGTCTGTTTACGGCGACCAAACTTCAGTTTGGCCTTATACGTATTAAATTATAGTTTTTTCCCCTAAAGCAGCTTTCTGGATTGGCTCAAATTGTTGGCTTCAATGCTGGTATTGGAATAGAATATGTGAATATCGGAACTGCCATAATCATGACAAAAATTATGTCTGCGCATACAGATTATGTCATCGACAACCTGACAGGTAGCGTACAACAGCATGGTTGTGACATATTTAACTGCGTGAACATTTTTGCGTATAATGGCCGTGTAAGAAGCCCAGGAGATGCTTACAAGTAGTAAATGTGACTTGGATTGCGCTTTAGTTTGGGTATTTAACTTCTCTGTTCCTCTAACATCTCCACGCCATTTGCATGCCATCACACCTATGAATTAACTTGGTTTTGAACTTGAAAGAAAAGATTCACTTATTTGTTGCAATTGCTGTTGTAAGCTGTTCAGCTGCTCTAGGAAGCTGTTCAGTGCAGATTGCTATTGCCGGTGTCGGGTTAATTGATTATATGTAATTGCTTTTGTGAAGTTGTATGGAATTCATGTACAGTTTTGTCTTGTAATTCCGACTGTAAGGTTTTGCACAGCATTACCATAATGCTTCGAGGAGGGTAAGTGACGTAAACCCTCCACCCGTGAAAAGAAAAAAAAGGATTTGTTTTTTTTGGGGGGGAAATTAAGATAAAAAAATCTCTTCATAGCAACGTGTACGCTTAATTCAAAAATAAATCCAATACCCTCTGCATTTGCAATGTTCAATAGGCTGCCGACACAAACTAGATGGAATGTTTTTTGTCCTACCTTCTTCAGGCTTCTTTCAAGCGTGCTTCTGTTTACATTTGTGATTTACATTTACTTTTACATTTACATTTGTGATTTATTTTTTAATTTGAGCGTTAACATGGATCTGAAGTTCGAACGTTCATAGTAAAAAAAAATCCTAAAAGAAAAAAGGTTGTCCACCCTAAAAATAGATGGTTTTGTCGGTTTATGTTGATGTTTTATTTTTTTTAACCTTGTCGAGGGTTTTGTTTTTTAAAAGGGCTTCTCAAAGGAGAAAAACGTATAAATATCTTCACTTACTTGTTCAGTGCATCTGAAAGTAAGGCGATGCAAAAAAAAAATTGTTTGGTTTACGGGCTAGATTGTAAATTCAAGAACCAGACATTTTATTTTATTTATTTAATATTCTTTGTTATTTAACTGAACATGTTCTTTGATGTGTAAATGAGCGAATGTAGCCAGCCCCCCAAAAAATAATATTTATATAATAAAATAATAATATTTGGTCATCTCATCTTGCATTTAATGTTTTTTTTTAATTTTTCCTAATAACTTTCTAGAGTATTGGAATGTCAAAATTTTCAAACTTTGATGAAAATATCAGTTTTAGCAGATGGACCAAGATTTAGATAAAAATTTCTTATGATAATTTAAGGCACCCACACGCTGTGTAAACCGAATGGCCATTGCGTGGCCTAATCCAAACATTAGCCATGATAATCAATCGAAGGAACCCAAGTTATTGTTTCTCGCTAATTAAAAACTGGAAACCGATATCAAGTTAGCAAGCGATAAATTTCATTGTTTCTAGACTTCAAACGACCAAGGTAACCCCTGAGGATAATAAATGACACTGCCTAACCTGTTGACTTCTTCCACTTTCTATTGTGAAAAGTGGATCACGCAATACCAAAAAGTATGTAATAGTCACTTACAGGCAAATTGTAAGTGCCCTTTTACTTCCACTTTCCTAAGACAGTCTAAAGTTCTACATGCAACAGCTTCAATGGACGTCAACGGGAAAACAGATTTGAATTAGGCGCTTTTCTCAGTAGTACTTGGTTGCGTTAGGGCAGTTCCAGTTGGTGGTGGAGATACTGCCCTCTTCCTGTTTGGTCGGCAGGAATGGCTTCCACTGATCTTCGAGTTGGTGTACCTGGTCAAGGGTGGCAAACTGAACAATTTTTGGGTTTATGGTGCTTGTTCGTTGAGCAAAGGGACGGTATTTTCTCTGCAGTGTAGAACAGACTGGGATTCCACTGGTCGCAGATGGTCTTCTTTTCTGGAGCTGGAATGCATTAGCACTTTTATGCTTTCCCAGTCAATGCTGTGTTTTGTCATAATACTGTGTGGTGCAATAGCACTCCTCTTGTCTGCATTGGCTGTTCCTTGCATATGCTCCGAGACTCTTATACCAACTTTGCGTTTCGTCTCTTCCACATACCTCCCTGGGCAGTCTTTGCAGGAGGCCCAGTAGATGGCCGACTTGGTGGTTGATAGTGGTTCTGGGTCTTCATCTTCAGCTTGTTTGGATTTAGTAGAAGCAGGTTGCGGTGCTGAGTTTTCCTCCTTTATCGTGGATCGAGTGTTGTACAGTGAAGTTTGCCTAGGTCTGATTGCATGGGCGTATCGGTTGCATGGGCATATCGGTTGTTGTTGCAGCTTCTGCACTCGGAGTGACCTTCGGTGCTCCTACGTATTCGTTAATATGATGCACACCTTCTTCCAACTCAAGATCCTTATGGTGTTCGGTAGACTTTTGGGCCAGCACTCAATATCAGGCTTACCCAGGGCAGCTCCGGCCAGTTCTGCACGTTTGGGAACGTACGACAGAATTATTAAATTATATGAATACACTTTTATTACCGGCAAGAATGTTTCTAAACATTCTTTAGCTCTGCTGAAGAATGAGCTAACTCCCATCATTGAACACTCTTCTTCCTCCCACGTAGCGGAAGTCTTCCTGTGTGACGCCAAGACCACTTTCCTTGAACGAGGATTTCCTGCGAGGTAGATCAACAGCATGACCAAGGCTGCATGGGGCCGAGCCAAAGCGAGAATTCAACAATGAAGAGTAGATGCTGACACATCTCACAAAGTCGAGGATGGTTCTCCTGTCGAATGCGTTACCTACCTTTCCGGTGTGAGTGATTCCATCCACAACATCCTCGCCAAAAATGGAGTCCGGTGCAGGCGTCGCTATCCTCCCAATATCAAAAGTTGCTGCACTCCAAACCGGCTGTTACTGCTGCTTCGCCACCTCCCTCCCCCCTCCCTCTCCTCCCGCTATTCCCCTCCGTCCCTCCTGTGCCCCCCACCGCTACCCAACCCGAAGCAAATCAAAGAATAGTGCACCGGCCATCCCCCCCCCCCCCCCGATGCCGGCTGATAGGCCTGTTTTGTGCTTACCACCACCTGAGGTGCGCAATCTCCAAAAAGTGGTCTATCAGGTGCCGTGCCTGGACTGCAATGCCACTTACATCGGAGAAACGAAACGCTATCTAGAATTACGACTCGAGGAGCACATGGGAGACACCCGACGAGGGGAAAAATTGAATGGGATTGCCCAACATCATCACAAGACAAACCACAATATTGCTTGGGACCAGGCGTCAGTGCTCCTCCACTCCAACACCAAACAAGGAGCACAGCTCCGGGCACTCGAATCCCTCGCAATTAAAAGATTTTCTCGTCGACGAGTGCCTCTCATGAACCTTACTGGCCCTTCCCACGACCTAATTGAAGAATTTGGCCCATTGCCTCTAATTGCCAAACTAGACACGAGGTGGAATTTTACTGCAGTCGTCGAGCGGCCCTCTATTGAATAACTTAGAGATCAGTGGTCGGCAGCACGTGCGCGAAGATTTAAAGTGCAACATGGAGTAAGCGCACATCGAACGAACTTTCTCTGCTGTGGTGTGGTCTTCTGAAGAAGAACGGTGTTTTCTTCCTCGAAAATTTAAGTGAACTGTTGTAGAAACATTCTTGGAGGTGATAAAAGTGTATTCATATAATTTAATATGACTGAATATTATCACTGTCAACGCCGTTTACCGGTTTTTGCATGTACGACAGAATCTCATGGTGTCAGTTTACTTTTGAGGGATTTGGTCCTTTTCTCATGGGGGTCTTATCCTTTTGGCTGGGCATCCCAGTTTGTGGTATTTTGTCTTTGCCTTCTCCAAGTAATTGTCTCATTTGTCTCTAGTCATCAACCGGTATCGAACGTGGCACATCTCGCTCTGGAGAATAGCCAATAAGTGTTTTTAGATGCCCCGAGTTGTATTCAGTCTGGATAGGCTTATCATAAGGGAACCACAGCAGTTCTCCTATGTTTCCTCTTCTGACGAGGTTGGTAGAGGCATGGTAGCATCCCCTCAGTTTCCGATTCGGAGGTAAAGCTCAGGTCTTGCTTCCACTCGAATTTACCTCCAAATTGGAAATTGATGGGAAGTTAACAATCTTGGAGTCAGAAGAGAAAAGAGAAGAACTCTTGTGGTTCCCTTATGAAAAGCCTACCCATACCGAACGAGGCATCACTTACAGCTCCAGACATCCAAAATCACAGTTACAGCTATTCTCCAGAGCGAGATGTACTGCTTTTCGATGCCGGCTGATGACAAGAGACAAAATATCTCAAACTGGGATACTCAGCAAATAGATCGATCTTGCCATCAAGAGGTTTTACAGTAAAAAGATCCCCTTGAGGAAAGACCAAACTAGCCCAAAGTCACCCGACCCCATGAAATTGTAACTTACATTTCCAAACGTGTTGAACTGGCCAGAGCTGCCTGAGATAAGCTTGATTTGAGGGCTGGTTCAAAAAGCTGCCCAACATCAAAAGAATCCTGAGTCGGAAGAAGGTGCACCAAGTTAACGAGCTACCCAGGAGCACTGCAGGACACTCTTGACTGTGGAAGCTGCAACAACAACCAAGATGCCTATTAACCAGCCCTGGACACCACTGAGACGAAGACCCAGCGCCACTACCTACCAAGTCGGCCGTCTAGTGGGTCCCATGCAAAGACTGCCCAGGGTGGTACTTGGGAGAGACAAAACGCCGAGTTAGTTAACGAGTCTCCGAGCATATGCAAGCAACAGCCAATGCAGACAAGAAGAAAAGGGAAAAAAACGGTAACGGGTGTTTACTACTTTTACTGTGGTGATTCTATAACATTATCACAAAAATTACGCAATTACTACGCATATACGAACACTAAAAGTCTACCTAAATTTTTGGTGAATACACACAGGGTCTGTGGTGGCCTTAGTTGGAGGTCCACTATGATGGTAAGTGATGCATCCAGTGACAACGGAGTACCACGGGATTTTCAAATAGTGTACATAATGACTTTCTGCAAATGGACGACGTGCGATTTTTTTGTAAAATGAAGTAGTGTTTTAGTGGCCTGAAGAAGGTGACAGACTCACGAGTAACTTTACTGGTGATATCACCGAAAATTCGCCTGTAGTGCAACTTCTGACTGGGAATTTGTGCTGCAATTTTTGATTGCCTTCCAAATCTCCATTTGCTTCTCCATTTGCCATCTCAGTTCTCAGTGCTTCTTCCAGAGAAAAGAAAGAAAGTTGGCTTCCCTGCCAGTCTCGTAGTTATTCCACTGCGCAGCTCCATATATAAATGCTGGCACAGCTTCAATCCTCATCTCTTTTTCTCTGCATGCCACGCGATGCAGCTGCTCTTCCAGCTCCTCATCCGATTCACGTGCCTCGCTGCCGCCGTTCCTAGATGCCGCCGTTCCCCTTGGTTCCTGCCCGGGTCAGCTCATGTCATCGTTGCGTTTGGGTGGTATGTGGATCAGTTCGAATGGGCAACGATCCTCGTCCTCGCCTCCCTCCCCACTGTGCATTACTTCTGCCCAGCCTTCTTGGCTTGTGCCGTTTCACTGCCTACTGTCGGCTTTTGCCTTCCTTTCCCTCCAGCATTGGATGCTGTTGTTTAATCAAAGGGGTATGATATCCCTCCGCGCCGCCTCCGTCTGCGCATCCTACTGCGCAGCTCTCTTTTCTGATATATACTCCTACGATGCAGCCTACTCGTCTTTCTTCTACCGTCGTCCTATGTGGCTGTTATACGCTGCTCCTCAACAGGTCCAATCCTCGTATCCACAAGCCACTTTGATTCTCCCTCAACCAACATTCCTTTGGGGCGTTTCCCTGCGGATTGTTATGGCCTTGGTTGGTTTTGTGTGCCCTTCACACGTTCATTACCACCTGCCCAACCCGACCTGCGCTTCTTTCCTCAAAACGATTCCATTTCGTACCGTACTTTTGGTCCACGATTGCCATTTTCTCGTTCCTTTGGATCATTGGTTACTCTCACTGCTGCCTTACTCAAGGGGAGTTTGTAAGCTCTCTTTGATACGTTGCCTCAGGCCTCCGACACGACCAGCATCACGTTCCTCATGTCACCCTTCATTCCCCCTACTAGACCTCAGTCTGGTAACGGGGGAAGGAGGGGTGCGCTTGCTTCCCTTAGGAACACCTGCATCTTGTCACTGCTACAAACGTCGATCTTCCCTTCTCCTGAAAAGCCTGTTCCAACCTCGCACCGACATCCTCTGTTCCCCTAGGACAGGGAGAACTGGCACTCAACATTGCAGACAGCGTTCTGCTACTCTTGTCTCCTGTCCGCAGTCCCCTTCCTTCGTTTCTAAACTGCTGACGCCTCTCACTAAAGTAATGGCGCTATTCATTCGAATAAGCCACGTTCATATCTCGGAACGGGACTTCATGAATTTTACAAAAAAAAAAAAAAAAACCAAATGCTCCAAGTTGAACCATGCTGACACGATTCCGTCAGTTCCCGATTCCACCATTCTTACCGACTCGGTTCCACGATTCCACCAAACATGCTATCCTTTTCTTTTACGGAATGGTCATTCCTCACGACAGGCTGTCCAAGAGCTTTACTTTCAAGCAGCTATCTCCACCTGGCTATCTTGCGCTCCGCCTTTCGACCTTATTTCCCATACAACTGTGAAACCATACCATCGATCCTGCTGTCCGCTAAGTCGTTCCTCTGCACGATCCCTCGTAACCTACATCCCTCGATCATCTTTCCTAGGGCGCTCACGACGCGTGGTCGCCCTGAGCATTCCTGTTCCACGTTCTGCCTCCACACGTTCTGCATCATCGCTCCGCGTACCATCGCTCCTGCGGATGGCACACACAAGAACCACCAGCTTTCTCGACATTAATCGATTCCCCGGTTCCCTTCTTGGAAGAACCGGACCTACAGGATATTTCCTACCGTCTCCACGGTTTCTCCCCAACCTGAGTTTCGTCGCCTCTGCGACAAATACGCATGGCCTCAACGGTTGCTTCAACTCTCGCCTATTCCGCGGTTCCTTTCGCAGAACCAACTGACCCTTCATTCATTTCGGTAGCGTTTCGCCTCCGGTTCCCGTTCCTACATGGTTCTACGTTCCGGCGTTCCTACATTCCTGTGGATGCGTTTCTTGTCCCTGCATTCCTGCAGATGCGTTCTGCGTTCCTTGCTACGCCACTCCGATCCATCTACTGTACCGTTCCGACGGTTTTATAACCGCTGGGAATCAGCACCAAGCCATGCTGTTCCGCCATTGCTGTTTGTCAGCCGCACCTGCTATCTGCCTGCCCCCTGCAGGCGGAGCGTGCCCCCTGCAGACGGTGTATCAAAGGCCTTCACCACCTTACACAACCTTCCACACCGATCATCTCAAGCCTACCGTTGAGCTTTTCACTTCCCAGTTAGACCTTGCACAGTTCGACCTCCTCGGTTCCTCACCAATCCTCTTTGTGGTACGGCCCGATTGTCCTGTTAAGTCTGTCCCGCCATCTGTCCGACAATACCAATGTTACTAACAACAGCAATCACCACGCTTCCCGCCACTTTGTATTTACTATTCCTATACAGGTCGTACACAGCGATCCTTTCTATCGAACGGAAGGTTGCGCTAGTCCAAGAGACCTCGATTCTTGACTCCTCATTCCACCAAGCACATGCCTCGAGGAGCCAATGGTTCCCTCCACTACCGTTTAACTAGTCTTGCCCGTAGGATCCCTCAATCCGGAGGACATCATCATGTTCCTAGGTATCTACCTCCTACCATTCCGCTACACTTCTGCCACTACTATTCCTGCAATTCCACCTAGCAGTACCGCTATCACTTCACCAATCTCAAGTGGACAAACTTCACATGACTTAGAAACCAAGTCCTTTTTCCCTTGAAACTCCTTTTTCCCTTAACGATGTCTACACTGAACTCAACTTTTTAGCTACAACTCTCCAACTTGCAAAACGGAGTACTACTTCACCTTCCGCGCTTTCTGGATTTACTATCCCGTCCCTCACAGTGCTCTGTTCCCTCTCGTTCCGCCTTGCCAGCAGCGCAGCTTTCTCAAGAACAAGTCCATTCCGTCATGGATCTAGCAAGGCTTGATTTCAAAACACAGTTCATTCTCCGATCCTCCGGTTCCCTCTGCTGCCTTTTGGACCCAGGTCTCTCCCTGCATCCTTGTTCCGCTTCACCAGCAGCCCTGCTTTGTGCACCAATTCCAGAATCCGCGACACAACTTTCCCCCTTTAAGAACGAACACAGACTATTCTTCACTTCACTACCCTCTGCGCACGTCTCTGCGCAACCTCCATCATGTATAGGTTTGCGCAATACAACCTATCCCATCCTTCTTCCTCAAACTCGCATCCGACGACGACGTGCTTTTCCTGACCGCCCGGGTCCTCCATTCTATAGTTGAAATTAACACCTTCGGCTACATTGCTATCAGTAACAAGGTAAACCAAGAACGGAACCAGCATGTTCCTTTCTCTACCAAACATTGGTCCGCTTCTCCCCGTCCTCTTCTTGAAACATGCCCTCATCTGGTGCTAAACACAAATTCGGTCTTCTGCCCGCCTCACCGTTCCCTCATCTCCTCCTGCGACGCTCCGTCGTTTCCTGCCCCTCATCATCCTCTTTGAACGATGTCTCCATCTTCTGAGCAAAGGAGGCTGACACTTCTCCATCTCGGACTCCCGCCTTCCTTGCACCAGCGATTACTTGCGATCCTCCTGCAGGTCGCCTCCCAGCCCTATCACACTTCATTAGTTAATCCTTGGCCCTCCTTTTTCTGTTCGAATCAACTCGCACGTTCCTAACGCTTGCCGTTCCTGACCATGTGGTAACAACAACTTTCCTTCTATAGCCTTCTCGGAAGGTACTCCCAAGGACCACGTCGTCTCAACTGGTTCCGGGTGAACCCTTCTATTACAAGAATGCGCTAAGACACCTTTCCCATCGTAGTCATCTACGATCCGGCCCGTCCTCGTCCTCACGAACCTACCTTCGGTCCTGCTTTCGGTATATCTCCGAGCCAAACAGCTGCTCCTTTTTTTTCAGCAAGAATACCTAGGAACGTAACAACTTTCTGGAATACCGCTACACCACCTCGGCTCTCTCCGCTCCGAGTCTGCCATCCTTTCTAGCAAGGACTAGGTTAAGATAGTTTTTGTTGCCCTCTTCAATAATAATAATAATAATTAATAATAACACTTGTTGTTACTGTGACTGTGTCACTACAACGATCCCTAAGGGTTCCAGTTCACTTTTGGCGGCTGTTTCTCCTTTACCTGGGAACCTGCTTGCAACCGCTTCCTCCGGTGGAACATTCCACATTCAGTCCGGTTCAGGTAGCAACTGATTCCTCAGTGCACTTACAACCAATCGGTTTACACAACAAACCCTTCAAGACCTACAGGAACACCTTTCACCCCTCCAAATCGGTTGCCAGTAGGTTCGTTGTGTTAAGTTGACTTCAGGGTAGCCAGTCCGTAGCCAGGGCGCCCGTCACCAGGGTCCACCACCTGTGACAAAGTCTGTTGAGTGCATAAAAAAACAGGTAATGGATTTTTTCGAAGGCAATAAAAAACGTATCTTACCAGCAAGGCTGGTCAAAGATAGTTTTTGTTGCCTAACCGAAATATGCCCAACCTAAATATACATTACCTGTTTTTCAACAGGCGACCTGCCCTTCCTCCCCTCTCGAGTTGCCTTGGTAACAATTGAGAGTATTATAAAGACATGAGGATTGAAGCTGTGCCAGCGTTTATATAGGGAGGACTGCGTCCGATCATGCTCAGTGGAATAACTACAGGACTGGCAGGGAAGCCAACTTTCTTTCTTTTCTCTGGAAGAAGCTCTTAAGAACCCGAGAGAGTGCATAAAAAAACAGGTAATGTATATTTTTGGTTGGGCAACAAAAACTATCTTCAACCAGTCTTGCTGGTAAGATACGTTTTTGGTTTGTGTGAGACATAAAAATATGAATGTAAGTAATAGATTAAAAAACCAAAGTAGACTACCACTCAAAATGTTCGTCACAAGGTGCCATTGTCTGAAGCAAGTCAATTAGGCCTAGTATGTGTTATGGTTTTCAGGGTTCGTGCCGTTCCTTGAAAGTCTTGCAAGTCCTTATTTTTCCTTTTAGTATTTGCAACGCCTTGAAAAGACCTTGAAAAATTTGCTTGGTCCTTAAAAGTCCTTGTTTGAATTATCACAGGCCTACCAAATATACAGGCCCTAATGAACTAGTACTCTCCTTTGTTTTCATGCATCCCTACATACTGTCAAATTTTTCTGAAAGTAGAGTCGATGCCAAGACAACGGCGTCGCTTATTTTAAGTAGGCATAATCTGTGATGTGTTTTACATTCATTTAGAATGTTTAAGATGGATCCTACCATTTTTGCCTTATTTAGGTGGCCAACTTTTTAAGCTTTTGATGTTGTGAAATTTTGTACTTGGAATTGATTTTGCTGAAGTGGTACAAACCTTGATTTTTATAGCAGACAAAATCCATTACCTGTTTTATAGCAGTTTCCCCTCTTTTGAGCATTTATTCCACTAGACGTTTGAGGGTTGTCTTCCCTGCCGGGCTCGTACGGTACTGCGCATGCGCGGGCCAGCTTATATAAGCTCCAGCGCAGCGTCCTGTCGGCATCATTTCTCCTAGGGCGATCACCACGCGTGGCCGCTCTTTGAGCATCCCCTTCGACGTTCAGCACAGGATTCCACGTTCCATTCCGCATACCGTCGTCCCGCGCATGAACGTTACCTTCATTCCTACTTCAGTGGTGGCCGTTCCGTTCCCCACAAGTACATCAATGGAATTTATTTATTCTGTCATGGACAGTTTCTCTTCGCCCGTCCCGAGCTCATCTTGCGCTGAGGCCGTTCCCATTGCGGGGTCACTCAACACTTAGTACTACGCTGCATCTCGGGTCCTGCATTTCCATTCCGCACGCTCCCTTTCCGCCTCCTGACAACGGGTCCTCTCCACCATTACAAACGACAGCCTTTCTTTGCTCGTACCGGGTTCGTCACGTCCGATTCACGTTCCCCTTGGTTCTTGCCCAGGGCGGCTCATGTCATCGTTGCGTTTGGGCGGCACGCAGATCAGTTCGGATGAGCAACGTTCCTCATCTCCAGCTCCCTTCCCCACTGCACATTGCTTCTGCGCAGCCTTCTTGGACTGGGCCGTTTCACCACCTACTGTCAGCTTTCGCCTTCCTTCCCTCCGGCGTTAGATACTGTTGTTTAAATCAAAGGGTATGATATCCCTCCCCGCGCCGTCACCATCTGCGCAGCCCTCTTCTCTGATATATACTCTGACGATGCAGTCCGCTCGTCTTTCTTCGGCCTTTGACCTTTGCAGCTGTGCTAATCACTGCTCCTTAACAGGTCCAATCCTCTTACCTCAACCTACGTTCCTTCGTTCCTACGTGCCTACGTTCCTTCGTTTCTACGTGCCCACGTTTCTTCGTTCCTACGTTCTCTCAACTTACGTTCATCCTGAGGCTTGTTTTGGTCTTGGCTGGTTCTGTGTGCCCCTCACACGTCCATTCCACGGACGGCTGGGGGTCGGCACCAAGACCTGCTGCCCGCCTGTCGTCCCCTGCAGGCAGTGTATCTAAGGTCTTCGCCGCCCTTCACAGCCGTCCACATCGATCATCTCCAGCCTACCTTGGGCTTTTCAGTTCCTAGTTAGGCCCTGTACAGTTCAACGCCTTCGGCTCCTCACCAATCCCCTTCATCATTCCAGTTTGCTGCTACCTGCTCCTCTCGGTTACGGCCAGATTGTCCTACTACAGGTCTGCGTCCCGTCATCCCTCTGACAACACCGTTGTTACTAACAACAGCAATGGAGTAAAACGCACGGTAACAGATTGTGTGAAAGCAAACCCAGCAGTGCTTTTTTATGTACCACTGCTTGGTTTGCCTTCACATAACTAACAACAGCAATCACCACAGTTCCCGACACTTGGTATCTACTATTCTCATTCAGGTCGTACACAGCGTTCCTTTCTTTCCAACAGAAGGTTGCGCTAGATCCGGCGAGCTCGATTCTTGCATCCCCATCCCATCAAGAAGCCAGTGGTTCCCTTCATGACCACTTCACCAGTCTCGCCCTTCGAATTCCTTAGTCCAGAGTACATCACAGTGTTCGTGGGTATCTACCCCCTACCATTCCGATACACATATCTACCACTACGATCCCTGCGATTCCGCCTAGCGGTACCGTTACCACCTCACCAACCCCATGCGTATGAACTTCTCATGACTTGGAATCCAAGTCCTTTTTCCTTGAAAACTCGGCTTGTCAGCGATCTCTACACTGAACTCAAATTTTTAGCCACAACTTGCTCGCTTCCAACACGGAGGACTACTTCACTGCTTCCGCACCTTCCATTTTTACCGTCCCGTCCCTCGAAGTGCTCTTGTTCCCTCTCATTCCACCTTGACAAGCAACACAGCTTTCTCAAGGACGAGTCCATTCAAGCAAGGCTAGATTTCAAGCACAGTTCATTCTCCTATCATTCGATTCCTTCTGCTAACTTTGGGGACCCAGGTCTTTCCCAGCATCCTAGTTCCGCTTCGCCAGCAGTCTTGCTTTACGCACCACTTCCAGAACCTACAAAACAGCTTTCCCCCTGTAGGAACGATCACGGATTTCTCTTCCTTCCGCTACCCTCTGTGCACGTCCCTGCGCAACCTCCAACAGGTATAGGTTTGCGCGATGCAACCTGTCTCATCTTTCTTCAGCTCGCATTCGACGGCGTTGTGCTGTCCCAGACCACTCCGGTCCTCCATTCTGTGATTAAAATTAACACCTTTTGCTACATTACTTCCAGTAACGGGGGAACGGAACCAGCACGTTTCTCTCTCTGCCAAACACCGATCCACTTCTCCCGTCCTCTTGAAGCATGCCCTCATCAGGTGCTGAAATACAGATTCTGTCTTCCATCCGCCTCGCCATTCCCTCATCTCCTCCTACGACGCTCCGTCCGTTCCTGCCCTCCATCATTCTCTTTGGACGATGTCTTCATCTTCTGGGCAAAGAAGCTGTCACTTATCCATGTCAAAAAAAAAAAAAAAAACCCACGACTAAGATGAGGAACGACTTAAAGCAACATACGCCATACATCAAAGGTTCCAACATACACTTACAAAGACCTTGCATTCCATCTACACGACCATTCCTGCACTTATGCGACTACCCAACGTTCCGTTCCTGGTGTCATGTTCATCATCATAGAAACACATCCTCAAGTCATCTTTCTTCCCACAAGTATGCTGTTTCGGTGTATAATTCTGATTACTTACCTTGTACCCTTTTGATGTTAAGACCCCTGCATGCGGTATACAACCAATTTAATAACATAGAGCAACCCGCATTCCCCAATCTCACCTCTTACAACAGCCACTCGTCCTCGAGTCTCGCTGTCATTCTGACTTGGTCGGCACGGTGAAGTTGATTGGGCAAAACAGGTGTGTCTTCGTCGGGAATTAAATTTCCTTGGGGACGCCGGCTCATACAGCGGGAGACTTGAACCTAGCCTTCCACCAGGTGACGAATCTGCTATAAAACAGGTAATGTATATTTTCGTCGGCTGTAAAAAGACTAAAATTGCAGGGCCCGAACCTGCTTAATTTTAGTTTTTATTGCCTACCCGAAAATATACATTACCTGAATTCCTGCCCAAGCCTCCCCTCCATGACCTAGGTTCTGGAATGTGGAGAAATTATGCCAACAGGACGCTGCACTGTAGCTTATATAAGCTGGACCAAGCCCGCGGACCCGCAGTACCGTACGAGCCTGGCAGGGAAGACGACACTTAAACTTCTAGAGAAATAAATGCTCAAAAGGGAACTGCTATAAAACAGGTAATGTATATTTTCGGGTAGGCAATAAAAACTAAAATTAAGCAGGTTCGCGCCCTGCAATTATCTCCATTATTAATACCATAAACAAGCGAGGTAGCGTCATCAGCATTGCCAACTGAGAATAGCTTGAGCGGATCTTGTATAATCCAGGGATCGGAAGCAATGATGGGGGCATGCTGACAGGTGTGCGACGGCTGCATGCCGTCCTTCGACAGATTACTTTGGCGGTTTTGAAGTGTTGCCGTCCTTAGACTGGCTGCCAGCTAGTTTTACGAAAAGAACGGACAGTGTGTCCCCAGAAGGCGTATTTAAAGAGAGCCATAATTCTCCTTTTAAATGCCCACGGGCTGTTAAAATTAATTCGATAAAAAAAGGGGGTGGGCCATAACAAAGTTATGAATAATTTTTTTAATCTAACTTCTGTCCAGGGAGTGTGTTTAGGCCTAACTTTCTGTCGCGAAAAATGCGGCGTTATGCGATCATTCACGTACATGATCTGGTTTAGTTTGCTTTATGCATGAAGTTTTTAGTTAATTTTGGTGCAAAAAAAAACCCGATTTAGGGGGATGAAACATTGATTTCCTCGAGTTTTTGAAGCTTTTAGTCAATTTCTAGCAGAAAAACTACTATCTAAAATGCTTTAAAAGTGGCACTGTCACCGATTGAGAGTTTGTAGAATGTGGCAACATCTAGCTGTCTAGTACTATCTAGCACTTACTTTCATCAAGCGGAGGAATGCACAACGCCGTTTTTTTTTAACGAAACGAAACAAGATATGAGCCTCCTTAATTTTGCGTGAAAACTTAGTACGGCCTCGTGCACCTGGGAGCGAGCTGATATCACTGCTGCTGGATGGCGCCGGTACATTCGTTTGCTTTTCAATCGGTGATAGTGACACTTTAAGCCCAGACCTCCCAAAACCCCCCGGGGGGGGGGGGGTTGCTTTGCCAGGACTGTTATAGGCAATTTACTGTAGAACTTCTAAAGACCGCATGACGTATGTAAGCTATACTGTTAGGTTCAGACAATTAACTGACAACACTGACAACTAGTGCCCGTTAAGTATCTTATTTGGGAAAGCAATGATCAGTTTTCAAGTAACAATGTTGCATTAATCCTTTCCTGTGCACTGCCGACTAGTCACCAAGCGGAAGTTATTAAAGAACACTTAAGGGGAAAGAAACTTGGTCCAAAGGAAGACTGCATGATTCATGAGGTT
>JAHWFP010213765.1:60709-98350 GCA_023313725.1 Lithobius niger | reverse complement strand
GGCCTACAGAAAACTGAAGAATCATGTACTTTCTTAAGCATACTTAATCTTTATGAAATTTATTAGCATTTTTTTTTTGGTTTTAAGAAATATTAAAAGATTTATTTAATACACCTTGTGGATGTTTAATACGAACTCGTATGGATTGTGTAAAACATGATTCGCATTATTAGCCCAGGGCATATAAGCAAGTCATTTTTATCATCAGTGTTGTGTATAAAAATGCATTACTTTTTTTTGCGGGGATTAACAATATGTGTAAGCCTTGAAACTTAAAAGTTAGTGCCCTGTTCGAGCTTTATTCATGTTAAAAGCGCTATCTCGACATTTATGAGTTTCGAATGTTTCTTGGCTCCTCTTGAATAGATTTTAATATTTCACAACATTATCTTTGAAAATTTGTTGACAGCTCTTCAGTGGACAAAACCCATGTTTTTCTCTTTAGAAGTTATAATGCAAAGTGTAGAAAGCAGAGGTGTCGTGTTTTGAGATGTCTTGTTGGACCAGTGTCAATGTAACTCAAATGAATGTTTGAATAAATGTGATGTGAACTGATTTAAATCATGTTGCTATTATAGAGGCATAGTGGAGTAACGGATGCCCTAACTCAAGCAGAAATGCAATTGCGGCATACGTTGCATATGCAGCAAATGGTACACCTGCAAAGCCCAAACCTGTCACCCCACCATACTCCTATTATGTCGCCAACACCATCACCGCCAATGCCTGCAACTTCACCATCATCCATACCAGGTAATTAAAACCCTTTAAGTTAAGTTTCTTGTCTGGTGTTAATTGGCCCACAAAGTTTTTTTTTACGCAAGTATTTGAGGATAGCAAAAACTAATTTCATATTTTGCAATTCTGTTCTTTAATTAATTCAATTTTTATAAACTGTTTCATATTAAAACAGGTTTCGTATCATTTATGTAGTGTGTACCATAAATACTCGAATCTAAGAGTCCCCCTTTCCCCCCCAAAATCAGTCCTCCAAAATGTCCAATACGTTTGAAAGATAAATGAATCAAGAATTGTTAATTTCACTCGTTTTGCTTACATTCACGCTAAAACACACACACATTGGCTTGCTAATTTTCAACTGCTCGTTGTAGTCTTCATCAGTCAGTCGAAATGTTAAGTTCTTTGCTTTGGATACAGAACTTAATACTTCCAGAGTGCCTGATAAAAATTTGCAAGACATTGTCTTTAGTGTGAAAGCAAGCGAAATAAGTGAAATTAACAATTTAGAACTCGATCGAACGTTTTACATTAGCAATAATAACTATGTTTTCCATTAGTTAAAATTGGCATCTACATTAATTACATTGAGACCAGCTTTATTATAAGGTTCCCTCCAACTTGCCAATTTACACTATACAGGGATGAGAAATTTTAGACTTTGGTGGAATACAGACTTGTTAAAGTTCAAATTATCTTTAATATTGTCCCCTATTAAAGTATTTACGCATGCTGATGTTTAAGATTTTTTTTTCCAGAATGCACGCTTATCTCTGGTTATATAACAAATAAAAACTGTAAGATTGTGTTTGCTTAGTCATGCTTATTTTGCGAAATTTGGTGTGCTCAAAGTCAAGCTGCATCTTGATTAAAACACAAGTAATTTCTAAAATCTTTCAAACGTCCTGCACACCTTATATTTGAGTATACATTTTAGTACTTTATACAGTACTACCATATAATGTGGATTTTGTTTTGGAAAAAACTACTGTGCATTTTTACCCAGTTGAGCACATTTTCTAAAAAGTCTGCTATTACCTATGACATCCGTTCTCCTTTTGTGGTGCTCCTTACCTTCACACTTTTTTTTTATTTTCTTTAGGTTCTCCTATTCATCATGGACTTAGCTCTGAATGCTCGCAGACGTCTTTGACACAACACTTGCAAAGGCTACAGTTACAGCAACAGTACAGCAGAGGTAGCCCGGTTGGTTTTGTTTCACCAGAATCACCCATCCCTGCCGTGCAGCGTGTTTTGTCATCTTACTGCAGCACCTCTCCACCACCATATCCAGACAGTCCAAGTCCACAGCAGTTATCTAGGGGCATTGCATCGCCTCAACAGCAAAGTAGCCCTCCCCCTCCAGTAGTGGCAGGAAATGCACCTGTCGTTTACCCTGTCTCTCCGACGCACATTCCTGCATACACACGGATCCCAACTCTAGTTGGAACGTCGACCATTCAACGAGGCTCACCGCCTCCCACATTTCAAAATTTAGGTATGATACAAGAAGATGCCGAACACACAGTTGGGTCGCCTCCAATAGAACGGGAACTGCCTACTGCAGAGTTGTCTCCAATCCCGAGTCCAACTCTCTACAATTACGCAGGAACTCCTATCTCCCCACCATTTTTCCGGACTCTGTTGTATGGTCAGAATCCTCAAATTAGCATAACTGATGAGAGTGGTGAAGTAACAATTCCAACTTCGCCACCAGTTGAAATGGAAGAAAAAGTGGAAGTAGACGAAGATGAAGAGATACCCGATGATAGTTGTAGGGTGATCCCTTCGCCACCCAGGGTGGCTGTGTTTTCGCCTGCTGAAACGCAGCTGATATCACAGATGTCAGACTCGGACAGGGCTGCTTTTTACCTAACTACACCCTTTTTGGACCAGCGGTACAATGCACTCAGTGGTTCTCTAGGTATGATCCCAGGTTATGACTACACACCTGCATACATACCACCTGGGTCAGTTAGTGCTTCTGCTTCACCACACCAGTCACCAATGCGCACACCAATACAGCGTCAAAACACAGTGTACAGCACACGCGAGTCCTATATCCACTCTGATCATTTGAGACAAACATTTCCTCCGCCGGGACACGCAGACAGTGCATCTTATTTAGGCAGCGTGGAGGAAGGGATAGAAAGCTTGCTGGTTTCACGGGGCCTGCATTTTGGCCGACCTGTTTCCACAAGTAGCGTGGAGTTAACTTCTGTGAAACAGCGTCAACTGCCTGACAATGGTCACACTTCAAGGTCGATGGAGTTACAGAAGACACCTAGCGGTAGTCTGCAAGTGGCTCTGTCTGAAACAGTAAGTGCCACCATGCGCGTTCCCGAGATATTAAGCCAGCTAAAGCAAGTAATTGAGGAGAAAGTTCCTGAACTCCGGTGTGAGTATTCTGAGAATGGGTTTGCCGTAGCCCATCGTACAGGGGTACAAATAGAACTTGAAGTGTGTGAAGGTCCTGGTCCCGAACACAAGGGGCTAAAAATGCGGCGCATCTCAGGGGACAACTTAACTTATAGTCAGTTGTGTCAAGAATTGATATCGTGCATGAATTCATAATGCCAGAAACATTGGTTAGAGGCATCATGGGTAGAAACTTAAATGATTTTGCTTGACGATGTGTTTGCGTCTGATGGTACTGTGTCCATTATCTGTCGTCTTGTTTTGTTCTGCTAGCAAAGTCGCATCCTTCACATGACGATATTTTCTTTACTTTCATTTTCTCTGTTTTGCTTAATGGATTTTGTTCATTTATTAAGATGACTGTTACTTGCATGTCACATAACTGTGATGTGAACTTCACACGGCAGTCATCTAAATTTCTAGTCCCATTGTCCTCAATACCGCGCACTACATCCACTGTGTGTATGTGTGTGTGCATGTGTGTGTGTGTGTGTGAGTGTGTGTTTTTGTGTACCATTTAACATTTTTTTTAATTAACGTTTTAAGTTAATTTTAACAAAGAAAATGAGCACTTCACTACGAACCAACCAAGTGCGTACAGTCGTGGCATATCAACGCCTTGCTGTCACCAAGGGATTTCTTCAAAAAGGATATGCTCCATTGTGGAGCGAAAAGTGCCATTTGTAAAATGTAAATAATATATATATTATTGAAATAATAGAGCTGTATATAATAAGATCTATACGTGTATGTATATATATGTTAACCTGCATATGTATATATACATGCTACCTGTGAGAAGCCTCCTCTTACAAACCTCAGTGCTTTAATGATGAACTGGTCAACAGCAACAGTTTAATCCTACACAAGTTCTTAATGTAGCCCCATCATGAAATTTGCTACAATCAGCCATTGCTAAGGGCAACTAGGCAAGAAAATTGAAACACGTACAGAACAAATAGCGTCTTCAGATGCTGTCCCATCATTTCCCCTATTGTGATAAAGACGTTCCCATTACCACGTTTTCCCACTCCCTGTCTTTACAGTGCAGATTCTGTAGTTGTCACTATGTTCACTTTGGTGGGGATATTAATCTTTGACGATTCCTGAACACCATTGTTTTTACTCCCACTCCCACAAGTAGTCGGCTGAATTCGTATTCATCTCCACAATTCCTTTGTTTCCGAGCTTCAGGCATTTTAGGACATGTCGACGGTGTTCATGCTGTACGGCTAGTGCAGGTAGAAGTCTACGACTATGTACACTCTGAACTTTGTCTATCTTGGAGTATTCCCTGCTCAGTGTTGCCATGTACGTTTGAGCAGTGAAAAGTTTAGTGAGCTCAACTGCACGGCTTGCGTCCTTGTGATAGTCATGTCAACAAAGTGACTGCAGTCAGTTTGTTGTGTTGTATTTGCTCACCCCCCAAATCTGGCATTGGCAGTTGCAGCGTTTGAATAAAATAATGCCATGAAACTGAATTTGATATTGTGTGTTCTTTTTGAAAATGTTGATTTAAGGCCGTTTAAAAAAAAAAATTGTTTCTCAAGCCTTGCCGCAGGGAGCAGAAATTTCTGCACAAACGTTTTATTAATTATTATTTGTTATGCTTGCTGCATCAATACATTTTTCTTTGCTAGGCCTAACTTTGCCAAAAAATTCTATCTTGAGGTTCGTATACACTATTTTAAAGTTTTTCATAGGAATTTATAATTGCGATAACTTCAGGTATGCAGTTTAAGTTGTTTCAAGTTATTTGGCAAAAACTATACTTAACTCGAAAGTAACAAACCCGTTCAAAAAACCAGACAACTGAATATTTGCAGTAAGTTAACATCCAAGAATGCAGTAACTGATAAAATTGCCCATGCACAGAACTTTTTTTTTTTAGAATAAAGGCTCCAGAAACAAGCTAAGTGGCCTTACGTTCTTAATTTTCAACCAAAACAGGAAAAAAAAGTGTTGTGTATTTGCTGCTAGTTTTGTAAGCGTAAGGTAAGCGAGAATCCCTTCTTATTCCTGGAATGTGATGTAAGTAATTTATTCAATTTAGTCGACTTAGCTTTGAACCTGAAGAAATTCATTTTATCGTTCCTGTGCTACCGTATTATGCCGATATAAAATAATTTGGATACAAGACGAGTCACATTTTTTTGCTTGCATTTACAGGTACTGTATCTGTAAATAGCCACTTTCTTAAAAAAGTATATTGTAGTTTTTGCTAAATAATTCAAAAACTATTTTGGGCCACTGGCTTGGGCTTACCATCAATAGATAGCCCTCCAAAAACAATTTGAACGGTGTATTCATTTCAAACATCAAAATCGGCCATAATTTGACCGAATTGTGGAATCGTACTAGAGTATAAGATGATGCTGCAGTTCTAAAGGTGCAAATTTGAAGAAAAAAAAAGTACAGTCTTCTATCCGGGGTAGTACGGTATACAGGAATAAAGCAGCAGTTATTATTGTCAAGGTTTTGAAACGCTAAGGATGTATTGCTACTTCGTTTTCTTAGGACTATTGCTTTGGCATCATGTTTTGAAAGTTGAATTTGTTGAGGTTTTGTAAAAATAAAGTAGTTGACTTCTTTTCGCATATGGCAGTAAGGGAAAGTTGCACTGGGTAAAAAAAAAATAATTATTAGAAAAAATAAATGTTGATTTTGAATAAAATTAAATACTGAATACTAGGCTGTACCGAGCTTGAGTTTTTGTCACCGAGCCAATGCCGAGCCGATTACTTTCAAATTGATTTTGATGCTGAGTGAGCTACCAAGGATTTAGATTTAGGTAAATTTGTTTTCATTTAGTATGCCCAAGCAAATAATTTTTTAGATCGGCACATCGTTTTGGCAATTTTGTTTAACACTAACTGCAAGTAGTTATACAGTGTCCATTTATTTTAAAAATAGACCCACTAAAGTTAGAAGGGTGGGGCGAAATTGTTGCATATAAATCCATATACAGTATGAAGAATTAGAAGAAATCAAGCTGCTTTCACCAACAAAGATAAGAAATTAGTCTAAAGTGTACATGCCCCTATGGGTTCATTGAACCAACCTGTAGCGGGAGCTTGGGGTTCCTTCAAGGGGGGGATTGATCAGTAATTTACAATTGGAAGAAGGAGGGTTGAGTACCATCTCATTTAAAAGGTCTTGTTAAACAAAGCAACATTTGACCTAAAAGTTACTTGATATCCCCAACCAGTGCTGACTGGTGAATGATTTAGCCCCAAAGTTAGTTTACCTACCATGTGGGTGATATGGTTAGTTTCTCCAAAACATGTTGCACAAATAAAAAATAGCCTAAATGTCACAATGGTTGTGTTGTGTGACATTTAGGTTATTTTTTTATTTGGCAATATGTTTTGGAGAAACTAACATTTTACCCACGTGATAGGTAAACCAACTTTGAGGATAAATCACTAATGTTTGTTTGATCACCAGTCAGCATTGGCTGGGAACATCAATTAAGTTTTAAGTCAAATGTTGCATGGTTTAACCAGATCGTTTAAATGCGGTGTTACTTGCGCTCTTTCCCCCCCCCCCCGCATCCTCTCATTGGAAACTTCGGAGAAACCCCCTTTGGGGCGTCCCTAGCTCCCAATTGGGGGCATGGGCACCTTTTTAATTATGTTTTTCTAAGTTTTCATATATGGTTTTATATGCAATAATATTGTCCCACCTTTCTAACTTTAGTGGAGCTATTTTTTAAATAAATGGATGAGTGGTCTGAATCACCCTCTATATATTACAAAAATCTTCCTTTATTCTACAAAATATTTTAAAATTTTGTTTTAAACATTTAAATAAACCCAAATAAAATATAAGGCTGAAATTGAAAAAAACTACCTTTATTCTCAAAAAATTTTAAAATTTCATTTAATGTATAAATAAAATAATTACTTAAAACTGAATTAAAAAAAAACAAATAGTGTTAAGATTTAAACATGGTTATTAGTTTGTCATGTCTGGAATTGTAAATCAGACATGTGTAACAGATAACAACCATATTTAAATCTTTTATGTATAGTTTAAAACTATTTTCTGCTTGTGATTATTTAAATTGGTTTATTTATTACAGCTGGTTTTTTCAGTTAGGTGGATGCCTACCCCTGATATAACGAATAAACCAAATTAAATTACAAATAGCTTTTTAAAATGTATATATAAGATTTAAATATGGTTTCTTGTTCCCGCTGGAAAATTTACATAATGTGTAAAGTTTTGCATTTGTTCCTCACAATGCTGTGATTCCCTGGAGATTTTTTGGTTGCTTGCAGCCGCCAGCTGCGTAACCCGACTCTGCTGGCACATCTCTCTGTAAAAGTGTGTCAGCGCGAAAACCAGGCATAATTTTTCCTCCAGTTAGCTTTCGCTTCACATCGTTTCCTCTGCCATCTTGAAGATCGACTCACTTTCGTCTGACTGAAACCTGCTCCAACTGCCACGACAAGTCCACTGTCCCTGCCGCCGACGAAACCATCAACACCGCTGCTAAGTCAGCAATTCAAGCCGGTCAACGCCTGCTGTCTTCACCGCTGGATTTACCGAAACTCGAAAATGATCTCCATGCAGCGAAATACACTTACTCAAACGGAAATATAAACATGCCTCAAAGTCTGATTCCCGGCACGAAGCAAGTTCATCCTGTTCACCTCTTGAGCCTGACCAGCCATTCTTTCGCGTACAGGGCCGTAACAAAGTCGTTTGGCGCCCGTGGGCAAAGCACAGAAATGGCGCCCCTTCCGGGAAGGGGCGCCATTTCTGGCCTTCCTATACACCGCGAAAGTACAACGTCAAACACTGTTTAAAAAAAACTTAAAATGTAGGCCATTGTTTGTCACTATAAGAATAAGAAGATAATTATTCGAATATTCGTTCAAAATTCAAAAACTATCGTTTTTTATTTACTGTGTAGGTCCGCCTCGCTAACTTTTTTTATTATTTTGCGCCCCCAAACTCAAACCTGGGGGAGGCAGTTGCCCCCCCGTACTTTACGGCCCTGTTCGCGTAGCGAAATAAACCACATGGTCGAACGTGCCATTCGTGATTTCTGCCACCGTCGGCCTCAAGGTGATCTGCCACCAACCTCCACTTCTTCTGTCAAAGACAACTACACGAAACAGTGGGTTGCAACGTCTTCCAGTGACGCTAGCCATAAGAGATCCCTTTCGTCCACGCACCAGCCATCGAAGAAGCCCCGAGTCTGCTTTCTCCCTTTCGTCGCCCGGCAATGCCCCGCGTGGCCATCTTTCGTCCCAGCAGCTTCCAGCTCATGCCGACAATGAAAGCAACCTCGGTTCAACCTCGGTACTGCATCAACAGCTGCATCCTGATTCTCCTTTCGTCAACCCTAACGAAAGACCACGGATCGTCGCAACCATTTTCCTAACATTCCTGACACTGACGACCCATCCAACATTCCTCTTTCGGACTTAAGACAGTTGAAAGCACTGTTCCGGACTGCTTTCTTTTACAAGCCTTGTCAATCCACTGACAAGCCAGTCATCAACCGTGTGCTTTCAACTGGATTTGGATTCAGTCTTCGTGATCATAACTTTAAATCACGTTTAGGTTTGGTCATTTCACCACATAACTCACCAGCTTACTCCGTAATGGTGGTTCACTTTTGGGAAAAAGTGACCCATTTGAACTTGATAAGAATGCTCCCCCACCTCGACCAGGTCACAAAACTTGGTATTTCAAACCGTTTGGTAACGGTACCACGAACTCAAGAAACTTTGACACCTATCCGCAGTCTGAATTCCTAACTGCTGAAGTAAAAATGGATTGTGGTACGGCCCTTTACTATCAAAGAAAGCCGAAATTCCATCTCCTGTTCTTTTTGACAATGACAAATGTTTGTGTTTAGGCATACGTGCAGCCTCTCAAGCTGATGTCCTTAACACGTCGCTGAACGCCTTATGTGAAAAACTCAAGCAGCCCTATTCCAGCGGAAGTAACTTTCAACACTCGACCTGCTTTGCGACCTACCACTCGATGAATTGGCTCGCCAAGGGCACTATTCAACACGAATCTTTTAATTTGTGACATTGCCCTACAAACTGCATCAAACCTAAACGATTCAACCAAGCACCAATTGCGTAATCAACCAATCCATGAATCAGACATCCTCTTTCGTCGATTGATCCCGAAACTAGCACCTCTCAACTCCCCGAAACTCAGCACCCCGAAACTTCACGTCTTAAGGAAGCCGAAACACATCACCTAAAAGCTACAGCAGAAACCCTTCTCCAAGCCCTTCAAACAGTTTCATAACCAGGACAACAAGGATAACTGGTACAAAATCGTATCCAGCCAATCCTGAAGTTACTCGCAATCTCCATCCCGATGATAAAAAGCCCTTTCGTTCAAAACACTACAACAAAAAAAGGACAACAACAGAAGCACCACACTGGATAGACTGAGCCGCTATTCCTCTCCAGGAGAAAAAAAAGCAAGTCTCGCAGCAATCACCAATGACGCCACACCGCCCATCATATTTCCAGAGGGAGCACGCCTTCGACATTTCCTCCCAGCCTGGAAAAACAAAATCCAATCAACAAATCCTTTCGCTCATTCAAGACAGTTCTTACAAAACCACCACTAGCTCAAACCCCTCCTTGGCAGTTTCCAGCACACACCAACCAAAATTTGTCACTCAAAATCCAGAATGTACTGACCAAGGGAGCTAAAGGAACAACACCACCCACTTGGACTAGGGTTCTGCCGCTCAATTTTCCTTACCTTCAAAGAAAGAGGTTAATCTTCAATCTCAAACCTCTCAACCAGTACATGGACAACTGTCACTTCAAAATAGAAACACTGAATTCCAACTGCCAGTCTTTGAAGAGAGACGAGTGGACAATCTCCATAGACCTGGAAGACACCTACCTTCACGTCCTACTACATGCTTCAGTCCATCACCGCTTCTGCTTCATGTGCAACAACAAGGTTTACGAGTTTCAATGCCTCCCGTTCGGCCTGAATGCAGCACCCAGAATCTTCACTCTGGTATTAACACCAGTGTTGGCAAACCTCCATCAGAAGCAAGTAGAAACAAGCGCCTACCTAGACGACTGGTTATTAAATGACCTAAACCCTGAGGAGCTCTGCTTCAGCCGAAACTTCACGATCTCCTAGCTCAGCCAGCTAGGCTTTGGCATAAACATCAAGAAGTCGAGACTCATCTAGCCCAAGATTTCATCTCCGTTGGAGTCTCCTTCAACCTAAAATCTGCAACAGTGATGCCGTCACCCGACAGGATGAATGACATCATACAGCAAGCACGATCCTTTCGTCAACAACCTCATCACACTCAAGGAACTAAACTCCCTAATCGGCAAAATGCACTCCATGGCGAATCTTGTCCGCTGTGGGAGATGGATGACCAGACTTCTACACCATTACCACATCGACGCATGGGGAAATCAACCATAACAACCAAACCAAGTTCTCCCGACGAACGTTTACTTCCCAATGGAAACTCTTCTGTGGTGGTCAGACGCCCCAACACTCTCACAGTCTGTCCCACTCCACGAGCCCCTTCCAGATCTTCTATTACTAACTGACGCTTCCGTGGAAGGCTGGGGAGCACACATAGCTCACCTCGAAACATCTGGACAAAAGTCAAAACAAGACCAGGACCACATCAACATCCTAGAATTGAAAGCTGTATTCAAGGCCCTACACCACTTTCAACACCCGATCAAAGAGAAAGTAGTTTAAATACAAGTGGAAAACACAACAGCAGTTGCCTACATCCGGAAAAACGAGGCTCGAGATCTCGCAAATGCCACGAAGTAACCTCGTCAGTCTTTCATCTTTGCATAAAACTCAACACAACCATCCTGCCACTCCATTTCCCAGGCAACAGGAATGTGATTGCAGACTCTTCTCTCTCGCCAGAAACTGCCAACAGGAAAATGGACTCTAAAGAAATCCATCTGCAAATATCTTTTCAACATTTGGGGTACCCCATTGATCGACCTATTCGCCACGATGCTCCCCATTTCGTTAGCCCAGTCCCAGATGATCAAACCGCAACAGTAGATAGATGTACTAAACCTTCCCTTGGATGAACCTCTACGCCTACCTGTTTCCTCCGTTCTAACTGCTTCCTTGGGGGGCTCCAAAAGATATTCCTGCCTCAGGGCCTGTTCCTACTTATCGTACCAAAATGGCCATCATCAGCGTGGTTCCCTCATATCCTAAGTCTCGTGATCGACACTCCAAGAAGCCTTCCAGTAATCATGGACCTACTGTCACAACAGAAGGGAACCAAATTCCACCCAAACACCAACACGCTAAATCTTCCCAGGTTGCTACTATCATCAGACTCCTCAAGAAGGCAGGAATTCATAAGGAACATGCAACTCAACACTGCCAGTAAAGCTGTTAGCGACTTAACCAACAGATTTTATGAGGCAGCCACTGTATGAAGTGTTTTCATTGGTGTAACAGGGAAAGTTAACCTCCTGTCAAACCCCCCCCCATAACAGAACTGTTAAAATTTCTCAATGACCTATTTAAAGAAGGATTAAAAGGATCAGCGATACTCGTGTACTCAGCGATCAGCGATACCGCTCTGCACTGAACTCAAGTTTTTAAGGCGGCAGGTAGCTCCAATCTCCTTGAAGACTACCACATCTCCACCCTCATCAAATCCGTGGAAATTGAACGACCAGCAACCCTCCAGTACTTCCCAGATTAAGACCTCTCCATCCTCTTACAAGCACTTCGGAGGAACCTTATGAACTGATGAAAAACTGTTCCATTAACCTCCTCACCCGCAAGACGGTATTCCTGGTAACACTAGCAACAGGCCTTATCTGCAGACCCAGTCTTTTGCATATTTGCTCCGGACAACTTTTCAGTCTTATTTACACCAAGAGCCGAAAAGAGCCGACTTTCGAGCCAAGACTCTGAGACCTGTGAACCAACCTAACCAATCATCTTCCCGGCCGTATCCAAGATCACGTGAGATGAACCTGAACGCCTACTCTCACCAGTACGTGCTCTCCGCTACCCATTGCTAGAGCCGACAACAATGAAAGCCGCAAAGGCAGAAATATCAACTTTTTCATACCCTTCGCCAGAGACATTGGTGAAACTTCAGCAGGCATGATCACGCACTGGATTAAAGATGTCATCCTAAGTGCGTACGAAAATCAAAACATCCAGTTGTGCCGAGAACAACATCAGTGACGGCACATGAATTGAAGGCAATCTCCACGTCATAGGCATTTCACACCTTCATGCCAGATCTGAGCATCCTCATCACGGCAGAGCTCATCAGTCTTCACATCCCACTACTTCAGACAGATGACGAAACAAGCCAACGGACTACATTGTCTGGGCCCTATCGTAGCAGCCAGATGTGTCGTCAACTCCCCTTATGCACTCAGAAACCGAAGCAAGTCCACCATCAAGATGGAATCAAGACCCTCAAGACGAAAGCAAGACCCTCATCTTTAAGCAAAAGTCCCCTTTCAGGGCCGCCACATTTTACAAAAGAGCCAAATTTGACTGTTTTCCTGTTTTTCTGAATAAAGTGCAAAGTTTAATTTTTTGGGTGAAGGCGGCTCGTAACTCTAGGGTGCCCGTTATGGCGGTGCCCACCACTTAACTTTGACGAGGTCTGTGAGGTTCATAGGTTATGTATGTTTTCCAGCGGCAACTAGAAACAAAATTTTGCTAACCCCTTGGTACGGGTTGGCCGAAAAATTGTTTCTTTTGCCTAGGAAAACATACATAACTTCACCCACCCTATCTACCTTTTTGAGTAACCGACTGACAAAATATCGAGAGGAATAATAATGCCTGCCTTTCGCGCCGATGCACTTTTATGCGTCTGCGCATGCGCAGGCGGGTTATGCAGCTGGCGGCTACAAGCAACCGTAAAACCTCCAGGGAAATGCAGCATTGCGAGGAACGAATGCAAAAATTCACCGGTTATGTATGTTCTTGTACTTATGACAAGAAGGCACCAATAAGCTTGTTTCAAGGTTACAAAGTTACTTCCGGTTCAGGCCATAGTGGGCCGTGGCGGGCGATTTAAAGCAAATGTTTGTGCAATATTTTGTAAATAACTCTAGCCAGAAATTTAAAGGTCTCTGTGACCCCAACAAACCAACCATTATTATTAAAGAAGTATTATAACAATAAGAAGCATAAGCTCCAATTAGAACATGCCCCAAGTGCATCTAAAAAAGACGAGTGGACAAATCCTCAAAAAACAACAATTAGTAAAAAAGGAGAATCTCTGTTTACTACAGTTTGCTTTTTTTTTACTAAAGTAAATGACTTATTTGTTGTTTTATAATCTTTTTTTTTTTTTTACAACAAAGGCTAACAAATTGTAAACAGAGCTGCTTTATTTTGAATTCAGTTTTAATTCACTATTTTGAATGCACTTTTTCCAGCCTCCGATTGTCTGTTATGGTAAATTTGAAAAAAAAACAGGGTTCCTGGTGTCACACCATGACACAAAAACGGCCATTCAAAGCGACTCTGACTGCGCAGAGTGCATTTTAAACTATCTTTACTAGTGTCTTAATCTTTGCCTAGTGGGCACAACTTCCTGCTACTTGGATGACATTAAAGCAATGTTTACTTCTAAAAACTAAATTAGGGAAGCAGATTAACAGTTTCTTCAACAAAATGAATTTTTGATGCATGAAAGAAACTCAATATTTATACAATGAAGTAAATATTTGTATAATTTTCTAGAAATGAAAAAGTTCAAAGGTGAAAATTTTAAGGGCAGCCGTTAGGCTTTGCTCGGGACACCATCCACACGGTTGCTATTGTTTTTGCCGTAGGCAAGGTAAGTTTGAACAGAGATCGTAAAAAAAATTGTAGTGAATTAAAGCACTCTTAGTGGAAATAGTGTATTTTTGACAATCCTTTCTCGGAGAACGTGAAATGATGTAGCTCCGCTACTAACTAACCGTGTGTTACAACTGTCTCCATGAAACAAGCTCGACTTGACTAGATGGCAGAGGATGAAAAACTTGGCACGTTAATTGGCAAAGCTTGGCTCGGAGGATCAGCATCGGTACAACCTTACTGAATACCTGTTTATGTAGCAAGGAAAAGGGTAAAGATTCCAGTAAAGCTTATTAAATTACTAAATAGTAATCTAGTAGGCCTAATGACTTAGTACTTAAATACTGTAGATCCCCGGTTATCGGTATTAATCAGGACTGAGTGGTGGAAATTTAGGTCGCAGAAAATTCAATAGCTCTTTAAAAGTACATCGCCGTTTTTTTGGTTAAGCGTGGAAAGTTTTATTAAATCGAATCTGCAAAATAATTCTCTTCAGTAATGCATGCTAAAATCGCTTATTTTATGCTTTTCATTGCCCAAATTAAATTAATTTAATTTAATCTATCTCCACCAGGAGCCCTGCTTCACATTCCTTATTAACGCTAGCAGTGCCACCATCTTATATCGTTTTGGGAATGAACCTGGTACCACCGCACCCATTATGCTGTGGCAACTTTCAACCTTTTTTTTTTTATCATTGCCAACATGAATTCGCGTAATTTTTTGTAATTAGTTGCTACCAGAGACTTTCCTAAATACACTCAAATGCAAAACTCCCTCCGATTTAAATCCTGCATGCTGGAAATGCCGTTTGGGGATTCAAAATGAGATCGGCTTGCTTCACGACGATGATACTATTGCGAAAATTCTGCTTTCTTTGAAAAATCCAATCAAAAATGGGTTTCAACATGGTCGATTGGTCTCGGATGATTCTTGTAGATCTTCCCCTAAGGATTCTCTATCCTTTAAATCCTCACTCGGTTTATGTTAGGAGAAATTACGTTACGATCCCCCTGCCAATCGCCCTATGAACGCCGACGACATCGGCGATAAAAGCCCGCGGCAATGCCACTCGTTCTACTTCCTTACCAATGGTTGATTCCTCCCCTACCATTGAATCTGTTGATATTACTCAGAATGGTTTAGGTTTCATTGCCAACATGAATGCGGGTAATTTATTGGAAACTTACTGGTACCGGAAACTTGGTTGTCGGTACCGTAAACTTTCCTTAATGCACTCATCGGAAAACTCCCTCTGGTTTACATCCTGCATGCCAGAAATGCCGTTCGTGTAGTTTCATGGATTCAAAATGTGTGATCTGTTTGCTTCACGACTATGATACTATGGTGAAAATTCTGTGTACATGGATAAATCCGATCAAAAACAGGATTGACCTCAGATGATTCTTGTAGATCTTCCCCTAAGGATTGCCTATCCTTTAAATCCTCAATCGATCTACGTTTGGAGAAATTGCGTCTCGATCCCCCTGCCGATTCCCCCTATTTCTTTCTTGATACAAATGCTGGCAACATCTGCGGCAATGCCGCCCCTCCTGCCTCCTTACCGGTGGTTGATCCATTATCGACGGGTGGGGGAAGGCAGTGCATCACGTGACTGCCGGGACTGTTTTAAATATGGATGCTTCTTTTTTTTATACAAGGAAAGAGGTTGCAAACCTACGGTATCGCAAATAATTGACTCTCACAGCTACGGAACTACCAGATTTTTTTATTCGTGTGACAAAGTCTACGGTTTCGGGAATTTCCATATAACCCACTCTGGAATCTGAAGTTTGAATATTTCGAAAATGAGGTGGGAAGTTTTTACATTCATAAAAAAATCATTTTTCATCTTGTACTTGTAAAAAAAAATCATGAGGAGGGAATCATTTTTCATCTTGTACTTGAAGAGTTTGTGGTTGAAATTTCAATCATGCGCTTTTGGTGAGGTCTAGCCTCTATGAATTTGGGGACGGGGAAAGAAATGTAAGATCAATATCCAGCGAGGGATCTGACTCTTCCCCAATCCTGCAACAAATAATACACTATCCTAATTAACTGTCCCTCCAATTCCCCTTTCTTTTAAGTTGAAATATCAGCTGAAGTGCTTATGCTACCAATGAATCCTCTTCAAACTGGGGAAATAGGTTTGTGAAGTCATTAAGCATCTTTATAAAATTGCCCCAAATCGCATTAACGCCTCTAACGAGATGCGGGATATATAAGAGTCTAATAAAATTCATGGTCTTACGGTTGTACCACTCCGCTTGACGAAGTTGCCGCTGTCTGTTAATGGACCAAAGGGAAAAATTCATAAGCCACCACCTTCCGGAAAATAATGATTCAAGTAGTACGAAGTTACGAAAGCAAACTGGTGGCAGTCAGTGCATTTGCCATTCATGAAATGCATATAACGACCAATGAAAAACTGTAGCTCTTTCATAGGTGGGTTAGGTTCTTTCAATTAGTTCTTAACGATAATTATGAAGATGTATTCTAAGATTAAAATGTCAACTTTATCCTTCCCATGTTTTTACGATCGACTAGTTGGTATCCTGGTCTCCGCCACATAACAAAAAGTATGAAAGAACTACGTTTGGTATGCCTAAACCAATTTCTAAACATGTACGACTATTCTGATAGTCAAGTGACGTATTATTTGGCTTCCCAGAGATGCATGCTTAATCTTTGGTTACCATCGTGAGAGAAGATCGGCCAGCAATTTTTTTCCCCGTAAGCGTGTTAGGCCACTACTGTTAAGCCTCATCGTCGTTACTACGCATAGTGTGGCCATAGACGCAACATCATTACGTAAAATATTATTCCACCGTACTTAAATTGACCGTAAATTGTTGGACATAAATTAATAATAATTGTCGTAAAACTTAAAGTAATGATGCAGATCATATTCTCTTTTAAATCTAAGAAACAATATTTTTAATAAAAATAAAACACGCTTTTACTTTGGTTGACGCGCAGTGACAGGCAATGTTCATCCAACAACAATCGTCAGTCTTTACTGTGAGTAGGGCTGTTTTTGACAAGTTTATGGTGGATCGTTGGGGAACAAAACTACTTTATTCATCGAGGAGGCGGTAGAAAATGCCATTCCTATAAACACTAAACAAACCAGTGAGTGCATTTGGAAACAATTTGTACTCTTTCGTCATTTCGTGTTATCACGAATTATAAATTTATGCGAGAAACCATTGCAGTACAACTAGGCCGTGAATTTTTTATTTTAAAAGTTGATGTTTAAAGGAGATAGTACATTCTCATTTCAAATACCACTCGAGCGTAGTTTAAGTATCGATAAGTTTTCTCAACTACTCGTTACATTCCCAAGTTGATAATAACACCTGGTGCGTTTTTCCAGCTTCAGAATGCAACTCAATGGTTAAGAAAATGTATCTATAAAAATCACGCTCTTATGCTATTATTACTGAGAATATGTAATTACATCTGTTTAGTAAATATGGTATCTCGTTGTTTCATCAATTTTATTTTTTCAGTTTAATTGTTTACAGTAACGGGGCTGAGAAGCATGGTCCCGCCTGGAAGTATTAGCCAGCTTCACTGTCGTTAGCCGTCAGCTATGACGTAATAAAAAAATTACGTGATTCGCGATACAAAATGCAAAGCATACATCTTGAAGCACGGAATGTGTGAAAAAGAAATTCTGCTTAGTTCGTATGCATTTAAAAATTTGGAATTTGCTGTAAAATAACCTAAAATGGGTGAAATTGTACGATTCCATGAGAGTTGCCATTTTCCAAGGATTATCTGAAGTTTTGGTCCATAAAAATGTACGATGAAAGGTATAAGGAAGACATCATAAGTTTACTATACTTAGAAAAAACTTTATTATGCAACGAAAAAAAAATTATAATTTTGCACTATCATGTAAAAAATATATTTATATATATATATATATTTTCCACTCATATAAAAAATTATAATTTTTCACTCGTTTGCATCATTAGACAACTTTGGCTGCTTGTCTCCAAGCATAAAGAGAAATAAAATCCCAACTTACACCACAAACATGGTGAGCAAGCACAGACGAATAGTGCTTGATCGAATCTCATTATTGTTCAAGGTATACACAAGACTAATCAAAAGAACAAATAATGTGAAAGAGGTGAAACCTCCATCCTTAAATATGAGTAAGTTTGGTTTTTAATTGCATCATTATCTTGATGCAGCACAAGATTAAAATTATCATCCACATAGTGGAGGAAATCATAGCCTCAATATTTCCAGCAGCAAGCCAACTGCTTTCGAACAATTTAAAATCATAATGGTGGGTGAAGATACCAAAAATCCTCTATTTGTAGCCTGGGCTACTGGCTAAAATTCGAGCCATTTTGACCTGGCTGCAACTACAGACAGGCTACTACTCAATTTAGAAAGGAAAGTTAGTCTCAATACATGTAGAACATGTGGCTGACCTTAAAACGGTAAATAATGTCACATGAATTCTTTTACCATTACTCTTTAATTTGGATACGGGATCTGTTTATGTGACGGACATACTCTTTTACAGATTTTAAAAAATTGTGTCATTTTGATCCGGCTACAACTAGAGACTGGCTAGTACTAATTCATGATTGGGAAAACACCTGGGAACCCGGCCACAAATAGTGGATTTACGGTAATAGATGTTGAGTTTAGTGCTGATTGGAGAGCACGTGTGTCCATTTTACATATATGTCAATTGCCGTTTCCCAGTGTGTTTCAGTTATATGTGTGTAAGTGTTTCTTATGTGTAGTGAGTGTTGTTGTAGGTTAGATAAGTAGGGTCAGTTGCTGTCTTAGCCTGAATTTCATGGTGGCAACATGTTTCATTGTGATGCAATGAAGCGGTGAATCACATGATCTGGCTAGCAATAGTGCGTCCCGACACTTTAAAAACACCAGTTACACCATAATGTACACCAGGTATACGTGCCGGACATACACGCAGCCATTACGAAATTAAAAATAGCTCTGTCAATTTGACTGATAAACGAGCTTTTTTTTTCTTTCGCCTGCAGTATATTGGGAACTGCTCCACAAGAATACACACTCTGTATTCCCACCTTTCATTTCTAAATTTGAGTTATGCTTGGAAATCAATACGATAGGTTCTTTTGTGTATTGAGTGATATATGGACAACAAGCATAGCTGAGAAAAAAAATGTGGCTCTAGCCTAGCCACCACCAAGAAAAAATGTATCTAATGGCAAAATAAATGAGCACTAGAAGTGATAACGGTATTAAATTCAACTTTTTAGTATAAAAACAAACATAACGTAGTACTGGTTGCACCGTGTTCCATGTAGGTACAAGACTAGATTCACTCACAATGTTGACTAGATTGACTAGATTAAACAAATCAATCCTCCAACTTAAAAGTTTGATTGGTATTGTCCCAATGCAGGTTGTGCTGCCTGCCAATAGAGCTCACCCGGACCTTCTTCGGAATTTGGTAGCGTTGGTGGATGGTATAAGTCCACATTACCTTGATCACTTTGTAGAAGGGGATATGCTGTTGCGTATCCTAGAGCCTGATATAGAACAAATACAAAATGAATTATTAGACATATATACGGAAAGCTAAAAAAAAACTAATGCTTGTAGGTGCGTTTCGGTTGTCCAAATACTTTTTAACTATAAAATCCATGATTGCATGTGCATATTTTCAGTTTTACGGCATTGCCCGTATTTTTCCAGCTGTATTAACAATTTTTTAACATTTCATTTCCCTTAGACTTGCTGCCCTTTTAGCCCCTCTATTGGCTCATTCATCACTTGTGCATAATAATGAAGATTAGCTGGAGTATAAACATAAAGTGTGGCTATAAAACATGGATACTCAACATGTGTGTAATGCAAACTTGTCAACTTGTCATTTTACTGAGGGAATTGGCTAGGATACATCAGCGATGAGTAAATAAATGTAACTCGTTAAAAAATATTAAAAGGTACAAAAATGTGCATTCTAAACTAGTTGAATTACACAAAAAGAAACATAAAAATCACTGTGATAACGTCAGAGGTAACACTCTCATGAGCATTTTAAACAATGGTAGTCTTAACTACGAACTCTGGTAAAGGATTCCGAATTTTTAACCTTTGCTAAAATGAATTTCAGAGAAAGTGGTGTCAGATTACCCACTGCTCGTTTAGTGCCCAGCCGGGCAGGGTGGCTGTGTCGCAGATTGCGACGATTCTTAATAAAAAGTTTGAGAGAATCCCCTGGTGTTTGTATGACCATGATTCATAGTAAACAAGGCACTTGAAGGGCCAGACTTAGGTCATGAGGCCCCTAAACGCTCTGGAGCTAGGAAGGGCGGAGAGAGTAGGAGAGGCACCGAATTCAAGTCACAATCGAGAAATATTGCACCAAATGCATTTATATTTTAATGGCTTCCCTGCCAACAACAGTGTGAGGGTGAGTACAATGTTTACCATGAAACTTGGCAAGTTGTGTTTGGAATTTCTGCTGTGTGATCTTTCTTGACAGGATTTTTACATTGTGTTTTACTTTGGCTGAACTAGGCTGAAGTCTTTGCTTGAATTCCATTCCTTTAATTTACCCATCACATTTTGTAACAAAACTATTCGAATAATTGCGTAGAATAATAGTATCGGTGATTTTTTGGAGGGTGAGCGGGCTTAGGGTGGCCAGCACTACTTCCTCATGTGTCAAAGATCCCAGGTTAAAGCCCGATCTCTTCCCCCTCCTATACTTTAATGAAGAGAACATCCCTGAAATGCACCTGTGCTCATGATGGTTTCACCATGATATTTTTCCATTTAATTTCTTCCAGGATAACCTGGGCAGTTAAAAAATAGGTACAAATCCAATACAGCTGAGCGAATCCTCTTTCAAAGTTTTTACTTGTATTAGAAATAGGTTTCTTTGCTTGATGCTAGCAAGTACTAGATAGTGCTGAACGGCGCTACATTCTGCAGACTTTCATTTAGTGGCAACCTGCTTTTAATTTAGCTTATTTTTCCCATAAAGATCTTTACTTACCGGGACAGACTGGCCATGCGGGAGGTTTCCTGTGTGTCCTATGCTTCGAGGGGGTATTGAAATTTTTTTCAGGATGATTGGTTTCTACGAAATGCCACAAGAGAGGGGCCTACGTGGCCTAGTGTGCCCCTGTTTACTTAGGCTTAGTAAGTTATACCATGATGTCAAAACGTACCTGTCCTCCCCAGTAAGCACCTTCTAGGGACCATGTTGGTGGAGGTGGATATGAGGGATCATACATAGTCAAATCCGTTGGTGTGGACAATAACTGCTGGAGATGAGCAATGTAACGTATGGCGAGCCTGCGTGCAAGAAAAAACGAAATGTGCCTTGGAATAATATGTAATTTGAAATTAGGAATTTATGGTGGCTTACAAGTCTAAGCCTTATGGTAAGTACCGTAAATCAGTTGCTCAACAAAAGTAAAAGTAGGTGTAAAAAAGAAGAGATGTTTTATGAAAAACCAACAGTTTAGTGGCATGTACACCATACAGTCAGAGTGGCACCTGCGTTGGGGGCCCCGGCTCACCTATCAATTGCAAGCAAACTTGCAAATTTTAAATTTCAACATATCACCACAGACAGCACCTCGCCATAGGAGTCCGATAGTGACTTAGGAGTGGAAAACCAAGAAAGCGAACTTTGTTTCCTTTTTTGGGCAAGACGACAGTTTAAAAGCTGCCCAAAATTGTCTGTCAAATTCCTCAGTAAACATTTGTATGTGAACTTGAAGCCTCTTAATACTGATTTACTGGTGTTATTTTGGGAAAGAAGGTTCTGTGATATTTTTATTTGATGTTTTGAATGTGTTAAGAGCCACACACTTGTGCCCACCAGTTAGTTTGTTAAAAAAAAAAAGCTTCCCCTCCTGCAACTACAGTCCGACACCCAGGTTGATCATTTTTTCGACCACTCTGAAAACATGTGACTCGTAATACATTCAAAATAGTCAAAAAGTGGTTACAGACCCTTCTGCGTTTCTTCCCCAAAACACACTTCTGCTTGCACTTGTGCTCACTACTCCAGTGATACAATACAAAGTTGCCCACCAGTGAGTGAACTTCAAACCATTGTTGAATATATTAGGTCCAAAGTTAAGCATTTTGCCCAATATTAACGTGGATTTTCAAAAGAACAATCAACTTCTAAGGGGCATGCCCCCGACCCCCATTCAAGGGCCCGCATGTAGTACTGTGCCAGGGGCCCACTCTAGTCTGTGCACGCCACTGCAACAATCAAAACCTGATAGTTAAAAAGTTTTGAACTATTCATTAATGGGATTAACACTGTGAATGTTTGGGTGCCCTGATATTACTCGTTTATGAGACTGAAAGATTCTCAACTTGGGGTCCTACTTTTTTTTATGACATAAATAACTATTCCAGACTTATCTTACCTGAGAGATTCTATTTTGGACAGTTTCTTTCCAGGAGGCTTACAATATGGCAGTTTTTCTCGCAGCAAGTCGAAGGCTCTGTTCATGTCCCGCATTCTTGTTCGCTCTCTGTCACAGGCACTGCGTCTGTAATCTAAAAGTAAGTAAAGAAGTAATTACATAAGACAGAAGGTTTAAGAGCAGGTTTACATCCTTATGGAATTATCAAAATATAATAATACTATGAATGAAGTTCATATTATAATATTAATAATAAATAGTATTTCCGTTCCTATTCAATATTTTCGACCAAACTTTGCCAGATAGTACATAAGTATGGAAGGAAGGTATATTCATGCCAAAAAAAGTATGCAGTTCTGTGCAAGAGTAAAGGAAGCCACACGTAATTTGAAAACTTACTTGTTGTTATTCTTGTTGTTGTTCTGCAACCGTTTCAGAAACAAACCTACTGCACCTACCTAAAATCTGAAATACGATCTGAGCCAGAAATTTCCTGGTCCTTCACCCGCAAAGAGACAATTAAGGAGTTGGGATCGTGAACGATCAGTTTTATTGTTTCATATTAGCATTGTTTCTTATTTACAATGTTTAAAACAATAAGCAAACGTCAGCTACAAGGCATAGACTGAACAATAAATAAACGCTAACAATGCTGGTGGGCCAACAATTATTCACCAGCATTATCCTTATTACGAACTCCAGTTTTTCCAATATTTGGTCGACATTACTACATGCCATAAAATAGTAGACGGATTACAAACCAGCACGTCATGTGTGCCTTAAAAAAAGGGTTAGATGATTGAAGTTTCACTTGTTAAAACTTTACTAGTGGTCATCGTGGCATAGCTCAGCCTGGTTGCAGGAGGTTTGCGAATTTGGTTGAACCCCTGGAAAGGGGACCTTGGCAAAGTCCCCACCAGGACTGCTGGCCAGGGTAGCGTGAGAGGCTACCATGCTCCTTCAGCGGCTAAGGGAATTATTCTGGTCAATTTTGGACAATCTTTCGACCCCTACGATGATCGGAGGTTTCCTGGTTCAAATCCCCGGGTTGGCTCCTCCCTTTACCAAATATTTCTTCTAAAAAAAAGTAGGGTAATGTTCAAAATTAAGCCTGTTCAACCATACCAGCATTTTAAAATTGCTTCAGCTGACTTCTCAAGAAAATAAATTTAAAAAATGTACACGTATAACCAATTGATTACCCTGTATTTAATTTAAATAATCAAATGGACAATTCAGAAAATTGCATGTGTTTAACTGCTGTTGTGCTTTAAGACTATTTTACATTCGTAATTAAAGCACAGCATCACTTAAACAGATGCAATTTTCTCAGTTGTACATTTGATTATTTAAATTAAAAATCATCAAATTTTTCCCGTGTACATTTTAACAAGTAAAGTGAAACGTCAATCATATAACTATTTTTTACGGCACACTTGACGTTTTTGTTTGTAATAGAATTAATGTTGGCAGCTATTACGCTTTCTTGTAAATGTCGGAGACATTGTGCATCACTCTTCATGATTTTATTTTGTATTTTTGCGGGGAGGGGGAGGCTTCATTTCCGTACCTGTTGAAAGCTTCAACCAAAAATCATGAAACCAATAGTTTCAAGCCAAGGTTATTTTTATCAACATTCCTACCTAACAAAATTTGGTTTCAGTATGCCTTGTGATTTTTGTATGGAAGTATGGTCACAGATGCATGGACATAATCTCCACATAAGAGCTTTCATTTGCTTTAAAAGAAAGCTCTACAAAGCAATACGAAAATACATGAACGTGCTTATAAAGTTGTGAGAGCTAATATTAACAGTTGGTAGCATTTTTTACTATGGAAATATTGAAGTTCCTTACCTAAATAAAGAAGAAATCACAATCCTTACCTAATGTTTGCATAATTTGTTAGCGATTTACTTAACATGGGAGCTTGAGTTGTTTTGAGTCGTTTAAACGTTAAATTTAAGTCTGTGGTATTCAGACAGCCTGGTATTACCCTGCTCTGGATGAAAACTGTAATAAACAAGCGGCTGCAGCGACTACCTAGTCGCAACCGCCCTTATCCCACTTTTGAAAATGTTGAGGCGCACACCTCTATCACGCTCTGCAACAGCGATGTCTATTATATAATATAAAAGTACTAACCATCATAATTGCCGGTTAAAAATGGACGTGTTAGCGTTTAGGCCTACCTTTAGATTTTAGGTGCAATTGTCATTTAGGCCTAATTTTTACCAAGATCGATGGGACACTAGTATATAGGAAAGTTGGTCATTCACCATATCATTAAGTGACGTCACTGGCTGGAGCCTTTCCGGTTTGACTTGTGCGCATGTGAGTAAGCTGGAAACTCCTTGAGCTGCGTTGTGACGTCAGTGGACGCAGCAAAATCAACAGCCAATGGAAATGGCAATATGCAAAAAGTTCAAGTAGCAGCTAACGGAGAATTGGTTTCGAGAGTACCTCTTCATTTACACAAGAATGTGTCGAGAGTTTACGTTACGATTTTAGGCCTATATATATTTTTTTACCTGCCATGTTAATTTCGTAAGTAGCATATACGGAGAATTGGGTTCGAGACTAGGCCTATTCATCCAATCCATGCAACTCAGTGTGGAAACTATTTAAAATGAAGCTAATGTGTATAGTTAACGAAATCTTTACGTTTAAGTTTTTTACGGTTGTGTTTCTCCCTATAGTGGTTAAATACGACGATCAAATGTTATTTCATTGAGATACGTCGAGCAAGTGTAAGCCTTGGTAATACACCCCCAGTTTTCATTCAACTCGTTGTACCATATTTATAAATTTTACAAGAGTACTCTGAACTCGACAAATACAAAGCTTTCACTAAATTGATGCTTTTCTATGTTAACAGGATGTAAATAAAGAATCTATTCAGAAGTTAAGTAACTGTATGCTAAATATGGATAGGACCTTCTTTATATCTTGGAAGGAAATATTATTTTGTATAGCATTTGTAATTGGGTGAATTTCAGTCTGAGTCGGTTTAAGGAGTTGAAAACAAACGAAGACACAATAACCGCACTTGAACGCCACAGGGGCTCGTCCTGCTGGCCTGCTCTTGTTTTGAGCCGAGCCCCTGTGTTGGACCCCATCTTGAAATCGAAAGTGGTTGTGATTGAAATTGGTGTAGTATCTGATCGCCTTCGAACCTTTAACTTTCATTCTTGATTAATTCAAACTTCTTGGTTTTTGCAGTTGTACGCGAAGAAATTAGGAAAATCAGAATCGGTATACCTAATTCAATGGGAGCAAGTGATTTTTTTAGCTTTTCCTGAAAAATGCCTCCTACAATTAAAAATCCTGAAACTTGCCCTATTCTAATATTTTAATTAAATTAATACGGATACAAACCTATTTACATTGCCTTTTGAACTTATATGTCAGATTGCCCGAGCGGGGAATCGAACCCACGATATTTGAATCAAAGTCCGAGGTCCTATCGCTAAGCCTTTCAAAGGTCGTGGGTTCGATTCCCCGCTCGGGCAGTGTGACATGTAAGTGCAAAAGGCAGCGTAAATAGGTTTGCATCCGTATTTATTTAACTCATTGGTGTTCCGTCCTGTTTAATCTAGTATTCTAATGTTCGATCACTTCTCAATTACTATATGTCCTTGAACATTTTTTCTTTTTATACCATCATGAGTTTTAAGTGTCATCACACTTCACTCTTTAACTGTTCTATAGCAAATATAAATCATACAAAAACCCCATAAGGGTAAGGGTCAAGTTTTCGCCATAGAAAGTAGTGATATTTGAGCCAAAATGGCTGCCACCCAGTTTGTGGTCCGAACCGTGATCCTTCAAGCTTAACTGACAATCACCGAGGTGTCAGTGAAGATTGAGTGATCAGGGTTGGGGCGGAAAACTTGGTGGGAGCCATTTTGGCTGTGATATCACTACTTTCTATGACGAAAACTTAATGGGTTCCTTTACCCTTATGGCGTATTTGTATGACATCACCCGTTTTGGTTGTTTTATGGGTTTGATTTAGGGAAAGGACAGAATGTGAGCTCTTTATGAAAATATATTTGTAAAAAAAATCTTAACTTTCGTATAATTAACGGTCATGATTAATTATACTTTCAATAAAATGACCGTTGTGTTATATTTGATTGTAAACTAGAAACAAGTGAGCGCGATAAGCTAGTTGAGTTTATTTATTTTCGTTAAGTTTTTTTCTTCTGGTTTTTACTATTAGGGAGCACGAACCCGAACTGAGCTATCTGCCCCACACGACAACTAGCTGTATAAATATGAACAGTGGTGATGCTAGAATAAATTGGCTAGCGATGGGGAGGGGATAAGGCCGGTGCGCATAATTTGTTTTCGTAAACAGTTCAGCAAAACTCGCTACATAGCTCACCCAGCAGCGTATAGAAAAAAAAACCCGTTTAATCCGACTTAAGTCACCTAACCTAACTACACACAACGGATCAGCATTAACGTGCATTTACACATAATCACCACTAGTGGGTGGTAAGTAATAAAGTTTCATATAGTGAAATCCAGCCCACCTATCTGAACTGTTTACGAAAAAAAATATGCAGCCGGGGCACAAGGGTTATCACAGATCCCCTTTCCCCATTCCGCCACTCTTTCCCCCCCCCCTTTCCACCAGCTGTTTCAATCTTAAAGTGGCACTATCACCGATTGAAAGCAGACGAATTCTGACAACATCTAGCGTTGTGTAGTACCATCTAGCGTTTGCTTGCACCAAGCGAACAAATGCATTACGGCATTTCTTTTAACGAAACAAACAAGCCACGACATCCTTAATCATTGAGTGAAAATTTGGTTCGTCTTCTTGCACCTGGGAACAAGCTATAAAGATTAACAATATCATTGCCGCTAGATGGCGCCACAGTATTTTCGTTCACATTTCAATCGGTGATAGTGCCACTTTAATATGGAACTAAAACAAATTTTGGGATTCTTTTTTGTTGCATTACAATTTTGATCAGTACTTTTATCTTTTTTTTAATAATTCGTGTAGAATAAAAATATCGTGCAATGTTCGTTAAACATGAGTAAAACATCATGCCATGTATTTTGGTGAAAAGTGAACATTTAGACTTTTTTTTAACAAATCTATTTTTTCAGGGGTGAAAATGACCGGGGGGAGGGGCTAGAAGTGTCGTAGCTTGGGAGGGAATATGTCCGGAAGTCGTCTTTGTTTTAGGAGAAGGCACTTTAGGAGAAGGTATTTTCTGGGGCAAAATACGGTCCGCGTGTCCGTTTCGCCAATCCCACTTCGCCGAAAATTAAGCTCCGATTAAAATCCAGCGAAAGGGGGATTCCCGTTTCGTCGAACCCGTTTCGCCGAATCAAAATATTCTTTAAACATTCAATGTTGGAGCAGTTACAGATGATTCCTAATTGGAAGGAATCTTTGATTAGTTGTTATTTATTATGTTATATGTTTAGCCGCAACGAGCGTGGCAGCACGGGCGAACGAGGCACATAATTTGCAAAAGAATTATTCGGCAAAACAGGAATTCCCGTTTTTTTAAAACACTGATTAAAATTCGGCGAAACAAGATTTGGCGAAACGGTCATGCTCATCCGGGGTGGGGGAGAGGGGGGGGGGGGTATTTGGATGTCCGTAAATCGCCGGAACTCAGAATCACCCATAGGATCGAGGCTTGTGCTTAAAAGAACTGGGTTCAACCCTTGAAAATTGGTTGATATCCATAACACTTACCTTTTTCGGCTCTAGGTTCGGCGTTTCTGTACCATCTTCCTCCAGGTGAGTTTGAGACAGGTGGCGGAGGTGGTGGAGGTGGCAATGTTATAGGTTCTTCAAGGCTGTCATAACTGACTTTCTTGTCAACTGGCCGTCTTCTTCGTAACTGGTTATCTTCTCCAAGAGGTATTTCGTGTTGCGGCCATGCGATTGATGGTACTGATTGGGCTTGTTCTGAGTGGACCTGCAAGCAATGAAGAGCAAGTTAAAAGAACAGGCTAACGACGCATTTATGTAAGGCGTATTTACACAATGATCTAGCCTTGTATTCGTTGCCATGGTTACAACGCTGTCTGGATCGGCTATCGCGGACATCAGTTGGGTGAATGCTTGCAGTCGTGTAATCCGTGACAATAAGAAAAGGAATTCCTCCTAACAGAATAATTTTTCCAGTAGTTTCTGAACTGGATGTTTTTGCTGCTAACCGCCAGCACTAAAACTGCAGCCCTGTTGGAATTTCAGATGAGTACTACCATCTGGTGGCGAGAATGCATAGCCAGTGTGTTTTGTAAATTTGTCCTAATGATATCGTACCGAGAAGCAAGAGTGTCATGAAAATTAACAAATTTGCAAAAATGTGAAAACAAAAACAGATGAAGTTCATATTTTCAAACGAGATGAACTGTAAACGATATTCGACCTTTTTGGAACCTTTATAGTCAAAGGTTTTTATAAAACGGTGAAGTCCGAGAAATGCGTGAAAAGTTGATTTCTTGCGCTTGTCTTAAATAAGTATTACAAAGGGGGCTTACTGGTAGCAGCGTTTTTAAGTGTCTTGCGCTACTACCATATTTTGTATTGGCAGTATCCACTAGCCTATAAGTATAACCAAGAATGACGAATTTACTGAATCATAATTTTTCGAATTACGCTTATACAGGGTAGTCCACAAAAAACTGATGACCCACAATTTTTCAACTTAACACCCCTCAGAAACAGGAGAAGACAAATCAAATCTAATGGAAACGGGAAGATTTCTGTCCTCTTCTGGTTTTGAGGTGTGCTAACTAGAAAAGTTGGACTTAGAAAATTGTGGGTCGTCAGTTTTTTATGGACCACCCTGGAGTACAGAGCAGATAATCGTCCCAGCGTAACGAAAATTTTACTCTCACCTACAGATCGAACCAATGAAAAAAACCGTAGTTTAAAGCGTAGGCGTTAACAAGGAACAGTGCCTTTTGAAGGCAATTTTATTGTGACTGCAACATCCTTGTTGTTATTTTTCTTATTGGGGAAATTTGGCTGTGATATAGATATCGAACCAGTGAAGCGATTTTCAACTTTTATAGCTTAAAACGTAGGTGTTAACAAGTAAGAGACCTTTTGAACGCAATTTTATTGTGACCGACTTATCTCAAAAAAGCGTTTATCGCAGTTTTGTCGTATCGCAATTATTTCATATCAAAATTCTAGTTACTTAATTCACCTGAAATATCTCCTAGAAAAAAAATAGATATTAGTATTAATAAAAAACGCTTAAGCATTTAAAATACGGATGTAAGCCTTAAAAAACTCAATTCTCTAAAGGAACAGATACAAGAAAAATACAGTTAAGCCAGCAGCATCGCACTAATACGTGTAAAAGAAACTCCAACTCTGTGCTTGGGAACAGATACAAGAAAAGACGTAGCCATCAATGTCGCACTAAACCTGTAAAAGAAGCTCCAGTTTATTTTTTGGTATGTTGGTTTCTTTTATGCGTTCTAGTGCGATGCTGATCACTTAAACGTTTTTTTTTTCTTGTATCTGTTCCTTTAGTGCATTAAGCCTTTTAAGGCGTACATCCGTATTTAATACGCTTAAGCAGTTTGTTTTTAATATTAACAGGTCTGTTTTGGCCAAAGCATTTTAGACAAACTTCTCTTCCTTGTAAAAGAGCTGCAGTAGCCAATGGGAATTTTGCAGTGGCGCAGAGGATTCATTTTCCAGGTGAGTCCAGCTCAAATATGCTACCCCACTAACAGCTATCGTCCCGCCTACGCGCCCCCCCCCCCCCCCCTCCACTCCCCACCTCAACCCGTGTTTGGCTAAAACCAAAGCTTCCAATTATCAGTTTCATCCTAAACGAATTTCAGTACAGTTTTTTTTGAAGTCGTGTAGAAAATAATGCGACAAAAAAGAGAAATCACGTTTAGGCCTAATCATAAATTCTCTCTCTGCGGCGCTCCACGTTGGCCGTTTAGGAACAAAACTTTAGTAACAAATTGAGTCGTGGCGTGTTCCAGACGTATTTATTTAAAAGTGTGTAACATGTAGCCTTAGCTGCAGCTGCGACCATTTTACATTTACATTAGATTTTCTGCTACAGTGGTGGCGTTCCCTTCAGCTGCACCAACAGTGCCACGCTCCCTTGCCCCCCCCCCCCCCCCCCCCCCATTGTAAATTTGGTGCTGGTCACCCTACAAAGATTCGCCGGATCTCCTACCAGAAATTCGGGCTGAGACTACAAAAAAATCCACTCTGCACCGTTGTTTATGTTAACCAGTTTTTAAAGGACTTACTTGAATTATTAAACAGTTCCTACCTGAGGTGGCGGGTTGTGAATAAGAACGTATGCCGGGCTCAAAGTTGCAAGTTCTATTGCCTCGCTTGTGCACTCGTTGTCCGCATCTGAGTCTTGGTCAGGAGTCCTCGGTGCACTTGGAGGATCGATCGTGTCATCTTGTTCGGTCTGAGGACGAAATCGAAAGCAAAGATCATTTCTTGAACTTAAAAATCAAGCTCCGGTTTAGGCTAAAGAGGCAAATTCGTTACCTCGGGGGCCTCCCTTACAATCATTCTGTGGCATACGCGACGATTAGGAAAGGGGGACCTTAGTGAAGTTTTCTACGTGGCTCTTCGTATTTCAATTTGAAACAAAAGGCGAACAGACGGTTTTTTAACCGACGTTAACTCGCCTGACACGTCACCATAACGGCGCGATGAGACGTCAACTACCTCCTTGTAAATGTGTGGCGTTGTGTGGTTCAATATTAATCTACTTTGATCACCTGTTCATGTGTTATGCTTTAGATAGCCACAGCTGGCGTAAGTATATGTGCAAGTGTGTAAAGGTAGCGAGGAAAGCGTTAAATAAATGGGCTCACAATGCAGTGCCATACGCGCCGCCAACTGGTGTACAAGAGGTCCTAAACAAACACAAATCGTTCATCAAAGACATTTTTGGAGGAAAAAGGTCACTCTTAATATGGAATTTCTATAAGCGTTACTTCCCCCATCTCCTTATTTCCAACAATGGCATGCAGGTGCGTTCTGTAAGGGATTGTAACAACAGTGGCCGGTATACCTTAATGCGGGTTGCCGAAGAACCCTGTGAGGTTTTCAGTCCTGTGGATGCAGTCTTAGGGCTTGACATAGAACTCATGACGGTGCACTTACAACCTGTATATGCACATGTGGTGTGTTTGTTACACAAGTGTGGCTGCCAGAGCAACAGGTGCGTCTGGGCCAAACCAACTGCCCATTCGTAAAGGGGGGATGACGATTTCGTTGAAACGCATGAATGGCTGATGGCGAGCTACAGTTCTTTCGTCTGTAAAGTGCCGCGGTCGGGTAGTGATGTGATATAACGGTAAACTGTTGCGTGAGTGTCCTTTAAGGGCAGTTCTGTTTTAAAAGTTAAAGAAGTTTTAGTGCAATATTCTCTCTATTGAATTGTTCGATAGTGTTTTAAATCTGCAGTATTTACCTCGGGTCTAGCTTGAAATGGTTTTACAAGGAAATTGATTCAAACTTAATCGAGGTTGTGTGCTACTGAAGCTGCATACCTAATTTTTAAAAAGGTGAACCTGGAGTTGGGGTGGGGGGGGGGGGGGGGCGGCGGGGCAGTGGTACATGGAACTAATTTTACGTTCCGAGGCGTGTAGAGATGGTCATATAGTTGTAAAATTGATCAATAAAGTTGAAAATTTGGGGGGCTGGGAAGCAAACGAATTAAAATATTACTGTTGTGGATTGGTTTCTTGACGTGAATATGAACCACTTTTGTTATGCCAAATTCAATAAATAATATACTTGAAGATCATCAACCATTTTAATTTCAACCATCCTGAGGTTTAGGGGCTTATAATTGTTTTGGGGAGGTTGCACAGGTAAATGATTTGGCACAGATTTGAGTTAAGTTTTGGGGCGGGTGAATTGTGGTTGTAATTGTTTGTCCTGGTCCATATAAAAGGCTCCGATTGAAATAATTCTTAGTACACTACGAGTTTTTGCCAGTCACAGGAAAATATTTTTGAAGATATTTTGTTTGTTTATTTTTAAGTAAAAATAGGAACTACTTTTCCGGATCTAAAAGCCAATTCCGAGTCGGAAAAATGGTTTCTAGACATCGAAATGTTTTTTGGAAAAAAGGTAAAAAAGTAGTTGTAAAAGTACAAGTTCGTTGGTGTAGCCTTAATTTCCAAAGGTCAATCATTATCTGTAGCACCGTAAGTGGAATTTTTTTATTACTTCTTTTATTTCTAAACGTTTTTTTATTTTCTTATTTCGAAAAGTGTCAATTTTTTTCGTCCTCGGAATTGGCTCTTTCAGCCATATTTTTCCTATTTTTCCTTTTTTTTTTAAAGTGAAAAAAGTTTGGGCTGAAAAAAGTAATTCAGGTCATGTGTGTATTTCATTGTCGTAGGCTAGGTTGGTAAAGAGATTCAATATAAAAATACACAAATAACTAAAAGAATTTAAGGAAAAGTGGTTAGTGAACAGTGGTGGGTGAACTGCACCACTGTAAACCAGATTTCGTTAGTTAGAAACACTCTAACGATGATTGTGTATAAATTAACTTTATTGTTGCTCATATTGCTGTAGTTAAAAGGACATATCTTCTCACTAAATTCGAGCATCCTGCGCGAAATAGCCATTTGGAACATTTACGTAGAATAGATTTAATGTAGCAAAACAGTTTCCGACGAGGGGCAGAATAGGAAAATGGATGCTTTTGCAACATTTGAACGCGTCCGAAGTATTGTTGAAAACTGAGCCATACAAGAAAGCCAACGGATACGGATTAATCGTTCCTGGTGTATGTCAATGTTTGTGCAAACATCTTTTCATTGTTAAAATAGAACAACATTACATTGTTGAAGCACGCTTCTAAGCTATAGATAGTTCCAATGAGACAAATTTGCACGTAACAATGCTAAATTGTAACAATTGAGTTTTCGTCCAGGAAAAAGTACTGCATCAATGTTTGTGTAACGAAGATGTGTTCAGGATACATTGTCCAACAATATACCTTTTTAAAGTTTTTTTTATGCGTAAAAGGGGGGGGGGGGGGGCTACGTCTACGTGGCGAAGTCTGATTTTCAGTGGTGCTAGATCAACCCGTTAAGTGCAGTTCTATTTTTTTGTTTATTTGTTCGTCGACCAGTTTTCCTTCTGGCGAAGATTGGGCTTCACTGCCGCGATCTGCGTGATCTGATTGGCAGGTGCGGTCACTGGCTAACGCGGCACGCGCCGTTCAGCCTGAATGGTGACGCGGAGTCAGGTGGGGGAGGAGTTAAAAGAAGCACAATATGACACGCTTCTTTTAACAGCGATGAAAATGGAGCAGGTGATTCAGTTTAGTAGTATTTGCCAATGCGTGAAGAGTATGGTACGACACAATATCAGGCCCGTAGAGGTGGGGTGGGTGGGGGAGGGGGAAGGTGTTCGTCGCGCGGTGTGTATAATACATACGGTTTCGCCAAATCCCGATCCGCTGAATTTGAGTCAGCTGTCTTAATTTTTGGCGAAAGGGGAATTCCCGTTTCGCTTAATGATGTTTTTTTCCGAACTTCGTCAACCTCGTTCGCGCTCGCGGCGGCTCAACATACAACATCAGAAAATTTAACTAAGCACAAATTCTTTCCAAGAAGGAATGCGTCTTTAACTTCTCCGGTGTTAAATTATCGACGATATTTATATTCGGCCAAATGGAATTCTGTTCATATACGGTGACACGGGATTCGGCGAAACCACTGGTCGCACAACTCTCCCCCCTCGCCACTTCCCATTTCCCAAGGTACCTAAAATAGTCCAGAATTTAATGACCAAAAACTAACCTAAGATTCCGAATTTTTTTGCTGGGGGGGGGGGGAGTACCTCTAAAGTCTCTGAATGAAGAAAAAAAAAATTAAACATTCATGTTTTCCTGGAAATTTGGATTGGAAGCTTTTTCTTAAATAATATCGGTAGTCGTTTTCCATTTAGTTTTTTCAGACAAAATTTAGTAAAAGATTTCAAAATTTATCACCTTTTTATGGGCCATTTTTGAAGAAGTGCTGCCTTTCCGCAAAGTTTTGATTTTCCATCTTTAGTTGTTATCTACTATGATGAAAAGTAGTCAATAAATGCACAAATAACATCAAACATGGCGTTTCCGGGAGGTATGTTCCACGTTATCAAGTGAGAAACAACTTAGCTCAAGGCATCGTAAAGATAAATCATGCAATCAAGCTGTTTTCAAGAACACCCAGCATTAAAACAAGAAACTAACCCCCAGTTGTAGAACGACTACTATTGCTTAAGGCTGAAAGCCAGACTTTAACTTTATCTTAAAGTCCCACTTTATTATTTAAGTCGAAAAGGTGGTAAAGTCGGTCCTGGACTTAGGAGGCTGCCCGAAACAGTTGCGAACCCACGAGCGACTTTACCTTAAAGCTTGCCGTAGAACTTACTTTATAATACCAGTTATAAAGTCGAAATGTGACGTGCGACTTTAGCCTAAAGTACGACTTTACCGTCACGTTGCAACTTTACGTTGAAACTAAGCACGAGTTCATGCTTAGCAGTCTTGCTACAACTGGCCGTTAATTAAGATTTAATACAAGGACCAATGTGGATCGGGGAGCAACCGCAAATGGTAATCGAGTGGGGGAACTCGTGATGAAAAATAGATATTGGCGTAATTACTTTTGGTATTTTATGATTCCTTGAGCTGTTTTTCACTTAACGGGTAGCTAAAGCCCCGAAACGTTGTGTTTGTTATTTATGCGTGTATTTTTAAGTAATAGTTACTGGTGAGAAAGTCACGGTTACCGAGTATTATACCACGGCTGCAATGACTGGCCCGAGAGTGGGCAAGTCCGTCGAGTGTGCAGCACGCGATGGGTTTGCCCACTCGAGGTCCAGTCATTGCAGCCGTGGTATAATCAGTAACCGTGACTTTCTCACTAACAACTAATTTATTCCACGGTTGGGACGGCCAGCTAACTCGTATTTAATTAAAACGTTTTTGTGTTATTTATTTTGTATTTGTGAAAATTGTTTTAAGAAATAGGGTAATCAGTGTATCGACATGAATGAAAGTGATTCCATTTTAGTTTGTGGAGAGGGAGGTGGGGTTAGACAGACACGTCCTTTGGCTGGTAAATTCAGGTTTTCGGAGCAGAATATTGGGAGTGAATAAACTTCGATGTGTGAGGCAGCAGGGGTAGAACGATTCCAAGCAGAACATTCCGGCGAGCTAAGTAATTCTTTTTGTACGTTTGTAGTTTGAAAATTGTTTCAAGAAATGTGGTAATAGGTGTATCGGTATGAATGAAGGTCATTGCATATAAGTTTGTGGAGGGGGGGGGGGTGAGACGGAGTGAATGAACGTAGACATGGGCCAGTCATGTGTCAAGTTAGCAGGGATAGGATTTCATTCGGGATATTCCGGCAAGTCAAGTAATTCCTTTTGTACGTTTTTATTGCGTTACGTATTTGGACGTTGTATTTGGTCATTGGTGTGCGCGTTCCTGGTCACGTGATCCGGAAGTGTCAAAGGTGTGGGTTATCGGCAAAAGTATGGGGTAACTTGATAACTCACACTTTTTGCAATGACACACACTTCTGGTAACGGTTGACGGGATTTAATCTATTGAAATTTAGCATGGCGTTGAGTTACCGTGACGTCACAGCCGTATTTAAGTAATAGATATCCGTGACTATTGCGCTTTTTGCGAGAACGGCACAGTTCAATTCTAGGGGATGGGGGTGTTGTTCCCCATATCCCCCGAAAATTAGCCTGTGCCGTTTCGAGCAAATGAGCTATTATCGATGGTAACTGCCGAGTAGTCACGGATATGTGTTTTCATGGTAAGGTGTGACGTCAAGCTAACTTACCCGCTTATTTGAGTTTTTAAAGATTTTGTTTGTAAATTTTATTTGTGAATTATAATGAATTTAGGAATTGTTACATGCTACTTATGTAAATTCCTGAACGGAAAACTTCTGGGTTAGAAGCTTCCTGTGTACGAAGTTAGAGCGAAGGGGAGAGACGTTCCGATACCCATGTTTGTGTTTTAAGGTAAAACTGTATTTTTTTTCTACTTTAATATTTAAAATAAGATGAAAGTATAAAATGCGCTATTCGCTTGTCTCTTAGGTTTATAGGTGTATTTCAAAGTGTCAGTAGCCTAGTTTTCGTATCGCAGGGACAAAAGGTTCCGGGTTAGGCTTAGCTTGCGACCATTTTGTTTCCCGCTTTGGTACCGTGAAAAATGTCGCCAGCCGCAAATGCCCCTGTTTACGCTGGTTTTGCAATTGGCTATACTGTCTGAACTTGTGTAATTTGCTATGGAAAGTTGGTCATGGTTGATTAGGGGTTGTGTAGACGCCATAAAAGCGTTATATTATCGCAAAAGTGTGGGTTATCAAAAAAGTGTAGGCTACCAAAATTAACCCACTGTGACGTGTGTGGGTTTTCAGATTAACCGTATATAATGCCTACACTTTTAGTATTGGGATGTGTTAGCTGACGTTACCATCGTGCATTATCATATTATCTACCAGTGCTTGCTTTGTACGTTTTTTCTGTGGTACAAAATGTGTAGTGGCACAGTAGGCAAATTGATCGGGTACAGAGTCGTAGCTAGGAATTTTTCTTTACCACCCGCAACAGAATTAATATAAGAGATTCCCCCTCTCTTCCTCCCTCTCCGGACAAACAAAAAGTATCCCCACGGAAAAAATTGCAATTAAAATTACAAATATACTTGCAAACAAACCAAGAAACAAAATTAAAGCAAGTCCCTGGTAAACTGAACCTTATTTTCTTGGTTGTCAACTTTTGTTTTGTTTGCTTGATGAGGCTGTGAAACCAAACTTGCTTAAGTTTGTTCAATCACATTTTTGAGCGCACTGGGAACAAATGCTGATTTTTGTTCGATTCGCTCACTCAATCAGCGCATCCCCCTTAAGTTTCCCCTCCCGCCGCACTTAATTTAATCAGACACTGAAGCTGGAATTTCTCATTCAGTCACAATTAATCTCATCTACTTGGCCGACCATCTACTTGGTAGCGTCACACTAGCATATGTCTAGTGTAACCGTCAACCTAGGCACATTGCTAAGACATACTTCTTTGAAAAAGTTACCTTTTCCTTCTTGACTGGACCCTGTGCTCACGATCTGCATTGTGGTTCAAATTTTCCTGGCAATAATGATTCTCAGTCTCTTTTCTATTGCAAGTTTCGTAGTTTAGTTACCTTTGTCATGGTTT
>JAHWFP010213765.1:41487-60309 GCA_023313725.1 Lithobius niger | reverse complement strand
AAAACCTTGCCATGGTGTATTCACGTATTAGCAATCACATACTATAAAACTCACTGATCACATCATATTTCACTTTTTAAATATCACATAATACAAAACTCACTGAACGGTATCCAACCAGCAACCAAATGTCGTTGAAGCAAACAGTTCAATGATTGCATGAATAGTTATTTTGTTAAAAGTATAGTCAATTGTTGCGGTAAGTACCAATTAAGTGTGTTGTAATAGACTGTTGGATGAGCATACTAACAATGGTTACAACAATAATTTTGCATTTACGCACCACTTCAGGGCCACGTGCTTACCCCCATTTTGTAAAAAGGCACTCCCCGTACTACTCTTTACCTGTGTGTGCCAAAATTTAGATTTGCAAACTTTTCCTAACGAGCTGTAGACATGTTTTTACACCCTATGAGAATTGACATGGGAGCCTTGACCTTAGCTAGTAGTAGTTACTAGCTGACTAGCCAGTAATACAAATCAACGTTATTGAGTGCACGTTTTCTCCACAAAGGGCACCTTCTCAAACTTTAATGTTGTGGTATTCTTCGTTACTAGACCCAAGACACCTGATTCCAACGATTTCCAAAGATTTCTACCGCATGGGGAATTTACACCAGTATGAAATCATGTGTAAGCTCTTTACAGTGAACAGACATAGTCTGCTAGTGTGCCGCCATCTGGCAACAATTACGCTCTTACTATTACGCTCTAACAATTAAGCTCGAACAACAATAAATCATCTACTTGGTGGCAAAACACTGGCATGTGTCTGGATAGTAAATCCCACCGAGTAATATTCGAAGGTTAAATGAAATATTGCTTACTGCGTAATTTTCAAGTACTTCATTTAACGTTAGAAGTCTTAGTCGGTGGGATTAGTTTGGCGAAAGAGCTTGGTGTTTGATGTGACGACTCACACGGCTGGAAAGCTTGGCGGAAATCCTTAACAACTTTTGTTTTGTGATAGATATCACATCTTTTTGGTCCAAATTGATGAAGTCCAATTTTTCCTGAGCATTTATGAGATAAAAAAGCCATTCCAGTTTTATGGTCCATATGTTTTGAGGACCGCAGTCAGCTTTTTTCATGTGATTAGTATTCATTATTAGTACTGCAGTATCCGAAACCTTACAGGGAAGTTTATTTGTGTTCCTTTGCTATTTTGACTTCGGATCAGTTAAACCTTACCTTAAGCATCAAATGAGTTCTCTTTTGTGTTCCAATTCGTGCTACTTTGGCGTACTATGCAGTTTAGATTAGCTTGTATTATTGTTTTGTATCTTTCTAAATTATGATTTGCATGAAAGATACACAGTGGTATGGTATCACCTTATAGTGTATGTTCGTTAAACCTTACCTTAAACTTCAAATGAGTTGATTTTTGTTTTCTAATTCGTGATAATTTGATTCGTGATATTTAATCTTCAGTTTACAGGAGTTTGCGGATTGGCATGATTTGCTGATTATCATTGTTTTAATGTTTTGTTTTGTTACGAGACATTGATTCAAGGATCTGCTTGTATGTACAAACGAAACGACCTAAACATAAACCAAATCCCTTTAATCTTCAGTCTATGTCTTGCAGCTGGCTTTTGCTGATTGGCATTGTTGCATAATAAGATTGTTTAAAACAATGCAAAATAATCAATCTGGCCGTTTAGCGGTCCCTAACACCTGAACTTCTACTCACAGCCAACACTGTATCTAAAACCCTTTTACATGTTTTTCAGCTAAAAACTTTTCTACGTGTGTGGGAAATGTGTTTATTTTAAAACGCACGTTTTTACATCGCACAAAGCGTGTCAAATTGTTCTAGTCATTGGCTTTCATGTGTGGCGTGCATTTCTTACACTTCCTACCAGGAATGCTCCTAACTGGAACGAGAAATCTTCCATTATATTATCAAGGAATGAGTAATATGAATAAATCACAAGGTAAAGGGTAAACGAATCAAACAGTCCACATTAAAGACTGGCCTTGTGAGGATACAAGAAAGAAAAAAAGACAACTGTCCCTCAGGTTGACTTGACTTGCCAAGCCATTCATTGGATTGTCATTGCCTAGAAGTGATTTGATTTTTATTTGACTTAAAATTTCTTGTTTTAACCAGATTTGATTCAACCTGAAATTCAGGCCAATTCCACAAAACCAAATCAATTTACCCAATTTCAGCTCAAAATTCACGAAAATCTCTACATTTTCGGCAATACCATGAATTTTCTCAGAATTTACCTGAAATTATGCTGGACTTAGGCGGAATTGGGTGGAATTGAATGGAAGTGGTCAAAATATTTCCTATATCACCGGGGAGTGACTGGAACTAAGACTGGATCAAGAGCAAGTCACTGAATTGGAATTGATTATCAGAATGAAAAACGAAAATTAATTGATTTGAAATGATTTGAATTAGCAAATACAAAATATGACAAAGTTTTGAATTGCATTGAACCATGGCAGTGACTTGGTTGGAATAGATTCTGACTCATGAAATTGAATTGGAATTGATCTGGAATTGAATTGCTTATCAAAGGCATGTAAATAGAAATGGATTTGATTTGACCTGCTGCTCACTTGATGTCCAGGTAATTGACTCAAATCCATTGAAGTGGAATTATACCCCTTCCTGATTTACCCTTTACCTTGTGATTTATTCTTTATTTATTACTCATTTTATTTCTAGTGTGGAGGCAAAGAAGCAATATTGCTTATCCTCCTTGTGTATGTTTGTGACTTTTAGGTCATCATTGAGAAAGACGGAACAGCTATTTAGCTCGGCGGGAGCCTGTAGCCCGTATCCGCCCCGGTAGCGTAGTAGTTAGAGCGCCCGACCTAGTCAGCAGGAAGTCCTGGGTTCGAGTCCCAATCGGGGCAGTTATCTTTTCTTTCTTTCTCAGGTTAATGTATCTTGTATCCTCACAAGGTAAGTCTTTAATGCAGATTGTTTAGGAATATGAATGTTCAAAATAGGAACAAGAAATGCTCCTATTAGGAACAAGTAATGTTCTGTTACATTAGTAGGAATGAGGAATGTTTCTAACAGGAATGAGGAATAGGAATAAGAAATTTTGCTAATGGAACGAGGAATGTTCCGTTATATTATCAGGAATGCTGAATAGGAATAAGGAATATTCCTAATGGTTAGGCATGAGGAATGTTCAGTTATATTATTAGTAATGAGAAATGTTAAACAGTAATGTCTCTTTTGTACCAGCATACGATGACTTAAGAGCCCAAACAATGGGAGGAAACACAGCCCAGTGGTCGGAGTGGGTGGGAGTAAAACACAACGCAGCCAGGTTGAAACAGGTTGAATCTAATGACCGACCAAAAAAAAGTTTAAAAGTCGTCTGATGATGTTAAAAAGTTAAAATTATGGGCCAGAATACGATGGATTGTAGTACCGGGGAATTTTGTACCACAAAATGCATTCTTGTAAGGAATTTTAACATAGGCCAGATTTTTATGTGACGGTAGCTGAAGCCTACAATTTCCTTGGGTTTGTAGATCTAAGAAGGGTTTAATGCTAGACCATGGCTATAGGTTATGGCCGAATGTAATTTCAATATATCGGCTTAAAATTAAAGGGGCAAGTTAGAAGCGCCTCAATTGGTCAAAGGTTAGAGTAATAAATTAATTTTCACACTTTGTTCCTTGTGTGTTCCTGGTCAAACCTATGAAAAAGTTGCAAAGGCTATTTTTGGCCGGAGATGTTGAGTGCGTGAGACCTTTAAGGTAGCTTATTAAGTAACAAATATAGTGAAAGGAACATTAATTCGAACTCGCGTTCGAATTAATGTTCCTGTCACTATATTTGTTACTGTGGTAAAAGCAACTGTGGAAAAAGCAACAGGCTAATGATAAAAGGCCACAAGCTAGTAAGGTCACATGGAAACACAGTAATTGCTATGTTTACACACACAATCACACACACAAAATTGCAGTCACTGCATTTCCACATGCTCCTTATTGGCTTGTAACCTTTTTAAGCTTTTATGCAAGCAAAATACCAGTAATAATGTTTGAAATTCTTGAAAAGCAATAAACATCATATCGTTGCTTAGAGTGCTACACCACGTAACTGCATTTTTCATGATTTTTGTTTTATGGTGTCAAAAGATGGCTCTAGTTGTCCTACGTGAACCTGAAAAACCTTGTATTAGTCAGTCAAGCAGAAGACTCCCTAAATGGTCACGTGTTAAAACCTCGTATATGATTGACCAATAATTTGACGTGCAAAACCTCGTAACTGCAATTTCTGCCTTCTATGCACATGGTGACTATTCTATAAATATTTCTCTTTGTAGCACAAGACAATTCAATTTAAAGCCTTTGCATTACTTTTAATTGTTTAAAGCATTCATCCCTCTGAATTTTATTCCCAAAAGCAATTAATTTTGCACGTAGCAGATCAGTTAAGCCATGTTTTTCAGTTACGATGATTTGCATTTCCATTTACGGCTGCTTTTGTTAGTGTAAAACCTTGTAAGTGAAAAAGCGTTTTTTGCTGCTCCTGGAAAAAATTGGCAAAATGTCACTTATGTGGTTTTGCAGTCTCACTGACTATATAGGCCTACCGCGAAGAAAACGGAATCGAGAAAATTCTCAAGCACTGATGCTTGAAGTGAGCGTTTACAAATTTGATTCAAAGAGTGTTGACCCTTGACGACCACTCAAACACTTGCCATAAAAATGAAAAGTATTAAAGCCAGAGTGTAAGCTTCGTCTGAGCAAAGCACAGACAAATGGGCACCATCTTTGTCTCCTAGCTGAGATAGAATCGCGTCTCAGACCTTCGTGCGTACAGGGCCTCTTAAAAAACTGCTTCCACAACATTCATACTGGTTTTCAAAGGGTTAAAGTACGATTGGACAAATTCACCTACCTTGTTCTCTCTCACCTTCATTCTGCTGAGATTTCTAGTGTTACTGAGTAAGAGGTACTGTACACAAAGGTGTTAAAACTTAATTTATTTAGACTTTAAAATTAGAGATTAGAAATTCTATTACAAAAATGAAAATTCAACAACACTATGGTACAACCGATTACAAAAAAAATAAAAATAAAAAAATAGCGCATATCTGATACTCCCTTTTCCCAATGGGGAAGTATACTTAGCCACAATGCGTCCGGTATTTGAAACTCTTGCACATGTAAATACACAGTTCATCAACATAAAGGACATGAATGTCAGTTCTATAACCATTGCTTGCACATGGGGCATTCGTACCGTACTTTGAGACATCTACGTAGGCAATCCCCATGAAACATGTGATGACAGGGTGTTACACGGGCAAATTTCATGGTTTGAAGACACACTGCACAAACATCATCTTTGTCTATGACCTCTTCTAGTGTGGCATACCGATATTTTGATAAGACTGCACGTTCCTTTTGTAAAGCAGACAATGCATTATTGTTTAAGTCACGATAACACAAGTATATATTGACATAAGATGCTATTGAAATGAGACGGAACTTTCGAAAGAATAGTGCCGGAAGAATAAGAATGGCCGACATAACGCCTGTCAATCCTCTCATTAATACCGGTGCCCAGAGACTCTCCATGTTTTCAAAAATTTCAAAACTGAAATAGCTGAGCATTCTGGGAAAAATCTCAATAAAGGTCTTCTCTGTGATCACGTAGAACATGGCAGTGACGAAAATATAGGGCCAGGAGGGTCTGTAGTTGTTTAAACCTTGTTCCAACCCAAATACCAAGAGCATAAACACAACCGTAATGATAAATGTTACTGCTTTGGTAAATTCCAGGGTAATCTTGACTGTGCTCATGGCTAGATGCTTGACGTTTGTGGTTTTCGAAACGAGAACATAAGGTGACCAATCTTCCTTGTAAATTAGCTGCTTTACATAATCGATGCAATACGCAAATACGTTGTAGAACATAAGCGAGTAGAAACACGCCATCATCTGGTCTGGCAGTAATACAGCGTCGGCAAGAGAGAAAAATGCAATTTGCGTCACCATGGCAGTGATGTTTTGCATTCGCAAGAAACTGTCCTCCACTCGCGTTTTGTAGGATAGAATTCTCTTTATGATGGCACTGTAGACCACGTTGGCAAATACTAGGAACCATTCTGAAGAAAAAAGAAAAACTGTAACTATCACAGTTCAAGATGCAACAAAATGATATTTCAGTATAAAAACATGTATGTTACACTGCCAAAATTAAAATTTCACAACATTAATATTTTCATAGTAGTAAGGGTTTTGTAAAGGGTCGTATTAATATTTGGATTATTGTTTCCCCAAAGATAGGGATTATGACAACAAGATGTTGCACTTTACTACATGGTTCCACGTGTGATGTTTTTGGCGCTAGGAAAAAACGCCCCAGACAAAATGCTCCCAGAAAAAACACCCCGAACATAATGACCCCGGGAAAAAACGCCCCAGGAAAAACGCCCCTCGGGGAAAAAAAGCTCCTAGGAAAAACTTCCCCAGGAAATAATTCCCCTAGGTATAAATACCCCTCCTCATTTGGGGAAAAATGGCTTTTGGTTCATATCTCCTGAATTCGCCGTATCCTTAACTACACTTCCTTAAGTACTAAAGTTCAAAATTGAGCCTGTTCATTGATACAAGCATTAGTTTGCTTCAGATGACTTAAAGATCAAAGAAATTTATTTTAAAATAAAGGTTGAAATTGTGAGCAATTCCATGCCTTGAGCATGGATTCCGCTAGCGAATTTACCTTTATGACCCCCGCTCCATTTGCATTTGATTTTGTTTTTGTTTTTGTTTACATCGTTTTTGTTAAAAACTTCTACATCTTTATACAACTTAGACAGTTACATTAAAATTGTGAGCAATTCCATGTCCGCAATAGGGATTCCTCTAGCTAATTTTACTTTTATAACACTTTTTCAGTTTACATTTGATTTACTTAAAGATATACTGTTTTTCTTAAACAGTATATCTTTTGAAAAAAATAAATTTTAAAAAATGAGATGTTTTATAAATTTCTTGCCCACTGGAGCATTTCCCTCTAGTGTGGGCGTTTTTTCATAGGGGCATTTTATTCTAGGGGGTATTTTTTTCGGGGCGTTTTTTCCGGATGTCGATGTTTATATACGGCGTAAATTGCCTGCTAACCGCCAGGTATTTTCTACCGCCCACCCTCCTAAATTGCTTTAAACTCAAAATCGTGAAATGGCTTAATTTCTGCCCACCCCTTAATTCGTCGTTTTTCTGCTGCAAAGGTAACTCAAACGCTTCATAATGTAAAGTTGACAATTAGGCCTATGTGATCTGGATTCAGTCTAGCGAAAACGTAAATCCATTATTCTTATTTATTCACGAATTTAGTTTATTAGATCGTTCCTCTTCTAAAATCCGACATAATTTACAGTTAAGACTAATTTCTAGTCACACAAACCTTGGTATTAACTGCCAAAGCGATTCACTAAGGGGAAGGGAGTGTCATTAGATCCACTGTCCTGGAAAGAGTGACTTCCAGCGTGGATCATTTTCACCACAGCGAATGAAAACGATGCCAACTTTCGGAAAATGGCGGCTATACGTGCTTTCTGATTATGAAAGTTTGTGTGGTTAGAAATTAATTTTTAAATGTGAATTATATTGGGATTTTAGAAGAGAGACAATCTAATAAATTAAATTTATGAATAAAAGAGAATAATGACATCCCCAGACTGAACCCAGTTCACTTACGTAAATGAATGTATATTGCACCAGTCTAATTTTTTAACGAATTAACTACAAGGGACGATGGGCGTTTAAAGGCGGGTTGCCACCAAACGAAAGTTTGCAGCATCTAGTAGGGATGCACCGAATACAAAATTTACCGAATACTGAATATACAACCTAATACTTAACTTGCCGAATACCGTATATATAACCGAATACTCAACTTGCCAAATGCCGTATATACAACTGAATAGTTGAACTGCCGAATACCGATAGTCAAGTGCTATACATAGAACTAAATAATGGAAGACAGTGCTGGATGCTGCAACCTGTCATTTGGTGAATAGGTACCTTTAAAAAAGAGAGCTAAGCGAGAGAAAAAACGAGAGCAGAACGAGACAAGCTTTTGACGAGTTTCGCTTTCACGTTGTGCGTCGATGTTTTCATTTTGCGGCTGGCCTTGTGCAAAGGGATTTTAGTATCTTCGAGCATGTGGCGGCGCTGACTCTCTCCTAACTGAAAGCCGCACTTTGCATGGTGGGTGTTGTTTGCATTTTACAAGTTCAGTTAAAAATAGTGATTTTTCTTCTCTGACCACCGTTTTTTGTCCGGAATTGGTTGCAAAAACTTCCGGCTTTTATGAAACAATGGGAAACTATTTTAGGTTCTGCTGCGACGTGCATTCTGTAGGTAGTTTGCAAGCTTTTTCTAGGAAAGGTAACTAGAGTTTATCTTGCTCTACAAGTGCTGCTCAAAGTACCAACGATATTTCGTTTGCACTTTTTTCTCCCTTATACACGTAAAAAAATTAATGAACTGAAAAATGCTTTGCGCTACAGGTTGCCTGTTATTTAGCTTACGGATTTTAAAAATATCTTTTGCGATGGTGCAGTTCTATCACCCACATGCTGACGTGTTTGTTCACCCTTAGACGCCAGACAGGGTCTGAGAGTCAACAAACAACATGGCTGCCAGCCAAAACGGCATTAACGACGTAATCTTAATTTGGATGGGGTCATGTAGGCACAGCCTTAAAAACAACACAAGTCCTGTTTCAAAGCACAACACGTGAAGAAAGTTGAATTAGTGCTACATGTAGAAAAAGGCGCAGCTTTTCTTGAAACTCGGATTGCCCGCCAACTTCAACAAAGATTAAACAGGACGGAAAGCAAAATGGGCTCAAGAATTTATTTTCTACAAAGATCACACGCCCTACTGCTACTAACCAGTACTGTTACTGTAATCATGGATTTATGAATTAGAAACAAAAACTAACTTAAGGTAAGGTTAAACTGATCCGAAGTCAAAACAGCAGAGGAACACAAATAAACTTTCCTGTAAGGTCTCGTATATGCCACAGTGATCCTGTGGTGTTTAGTCCACATGAAACCTTACTGCTGTATTCACATGTTTTTACAGTTTTTACTGTAGAACATGATAGGTTATGGTTGTTAGTGCAGTCATGGCTTTATGAATAATATTGTGCCTGCTTCTTTTGTTTTCATGTCTGGGTACTTCTGAATAGCATGGGCGGGTGCATAAGTATGAAGCAGTTTATATAATTAAAACTCTAAGTATCTGTCCGGCTAGCTGTAAGCATGTTTTAAATGTGACCACTGAGATACTTAACTGGCTGGCTGTGCGCATGTTTCAAATGTCATTACATATTTTGTATTGTCTGTGTAAATGTGCATTGTACATTAAAACCTGTTAAATTAAATTCAATTAATATTTTTTAACGATCAGAACCATCACTGGCCACCTATCCATTATTTGCATTGTTCTTGGCAACGCTGATGGATATGGCTCACTCCATAGCACGTAATTCTTTGGTGATATGACACTCCTAGCCACAGCCATGGCACCAGAAGAAGAGAGGGACAATTTAGCTGGGTAATTCCAATCGGAAATTCCTAGGATCTTTTACATGCCTGCTCGACAAGAGCGCAAAGCATCACAGGGCCCTTCACTTCCCGACAATGTTATGGATGCTGAAATCAGGTACGAGCTCGGAACCTCTGCCAGTGGCGTAGGAATAGGCCCTGCAGGCCCTGCGGTGCAGGGCCCACCATTAGGACAGGGGGCCCTAAAACCAACATGCAGTACATGGCCTAGTTTTCAAACAGTGACACTGAAATGGTTTGGAAAAAATTAGTGGACCGATACTTTGATGATCTGGAAAGTAAACTGTGAATGGAGCTCGTCTGGTTTGCGTCTTCTCTTCGTAATGAAAAAAAGCAAATGCAAAACTGTTCAAGATTTGGCGCAGTTCTTAATTGTGCGATTTACACATCCACATCAAACTACCCAAATGTTGTCACGGCTGTAATCCTGTATACGCTCCGTGTTACTCTGGCATCAGTGGAAAGAACATTCTTTAAACTGTATATTATCAAAATCTTACGTTCGATCTGTGACGAGCCAGAGAAGGCTAGAGGGTTAAGTTTGCTCAGCATTGAGTGTGAATTGGCCAAAACAATGGACTTGAACAAAGTACTAGACGACTTCTCTCAATTAAACGTACGAACGAAGAATTTGCATACGGTAAAGGTTAGTCGTAAGAGTAAATTGTTTTATTTTTGTGTTTGTTGTTGTAATTTGATTTGTATGTGGTGGTATTGAAAAAAATAATTTTAGGGGTGCATTGACAACCAAAAATGTAGGCCTAATTATTTCAAGACATTGGGGAGGGGGCATCCACCATCTTGCAGGGGGGCCCTCAAGTACCTTGCTACGCCCCTGACGTCTGCACATTAGACAGTCGTGCTAACCATCAAGCCACCTTGTTCCATAGAACGTAATGCTGTGTACCCTTATCAAGCAACTCACAGCTTCCCAGAATAATGGTTGCTGACAAGCTAAATTTAACCAGTATTTATATGATCGCCTTCAACACTGATCTGTCAGATGTAGTCAGTGCTGTAGAGACTGCCAACCCTATCATCCCTATCAAGAATAGTGCAACAGTGAATTGCAAACAAAATAGTCGAATTAAAGGTTTCTAAAACATTATTAGGCTAAAAGAAGTATAGCACCCTCATAGCTTACCTTTAATCTCAACTTCGGCCACATCCAGGAAGTCGAGAAGTTTGCTAAAAGGCCAGCTGGTCACCATCATGGGCCAGACCAACAAGATGTATGCAATACTAAGTGCCGTCGTTATTAATGGCGCAGACACTCTGAAGACGTATGGAAGCAACAGAATTGCCAACAGGAGACATACTGAAAACAAACAAAAATAAGACTAAACGTTGATATGATGGAGTACTATTGGCATGGCAATACTGCACATACGATTATATCATATATCGCGAGCTTGAAAAGAAGAAATAATGATTAGATGAAACTAATTGTGATTGAGTGAGCAATTCCAGCTTCAATGCGTAATTACCATTTACCTCGGGAGAAGCAACTGGAGGAGGATGTGCTGATTGAGTGAGCGAAGCGAACCAAAATTAGCGTTTGTTAACCAGTGTGCTCAAAAGTGGGATGGAACAAACTTAAGCATGTGAAGCATGCGCATACAATAAACCAAACCGTGTCATTTGACTGACGTAACGGCTAATTGGGCAATGGCAAATGTGAAAATAATGAATGACAAAATTTATAGACATAAAATTCCTACAGAAAAAAAAGGTAGAGGTGACAATAAGACCGTGTGACCTTTTGTACATTCCCAGTCCTATGAAAGTTGTGATATCCACCCAAAACCAAAACTGGTTACGAGAAGCTGCCAAGTTTCCAAAAAAGAGTCGGCCTTTGAAAGCAGTGATATCATTCAACCAGGGAAAAGTCACCACGGTTAATTCTATTAGCCAAGTTAATCGCATCGAATAATGCTTTGGGTGTTAAATGAAAACTTGAAGATTGCTACCGGGATTAGCAATCTTCTAGTTTTCATTTAACTTTCGAACTATTAGTCGGTTAGGTTAGGTTAGGTTTATTTCAATAGGTATATAGTTCCCTTTAAAGGGAGGCATACACAGTTGACCAAAACATACACCCATCATAAAACACTAACTATCCCTGCACATAACAAACATAAGCAAGGACTTAAGTCTTATGTCAAACAACAAAATAAATTAAAAGCAACATCCAAATGTTCCCCAGAGTGGAACCACCAAGACCATACATAAGCCAATCAATTACAAAAGTCCAGTTTGGGTGGCCAGGCAAAGGGCAGGTTATCCCCGCCATTAGAAACGAATTTATCGAGGGCATTCTTAAATCCATGAACAGAATGGCAGTTAACAACATCGCTAGGTAGCCTATTCCAACAATTTGTCAATCTAAACCTAAAAGAGTTTTTAGTAGTATTGTAGTGGAATCGTGAGATTTTGATCTTCCAATTGTTACCACGTTCAGAACGTTCATTTAAAACAAAGAGACTGTTTCCAAAATTCCAGTTAATACCACGTATAATCTTAAACATTATTAAATTGGATAATAGGACTAACCTTGCAACCAGCTGGTTGAATGATATTACTACTTTCAAAGGCCAACCCCTTTTGGAAACTTGGCGGCTTCTCTTATACCAGTTCTGGTTTTGGGTGGATTACTTATAGTAGGTTACTATTGTCGAGTAACGCTAATATAACTAAGCCATAAGAAGGTAGCCTCGGCTAGATAACCTCTACATCATTCTCAGGAAATCGTTATAAACACCAAAAAATTAATGTTAATTTAGTATTTGTTAGATGATGGCATATCTGTCGCGGCAAAATTATCTGCAAATCTCGAATCAGTAGATGAACAAGGTTACTGTGTGGACTCCTCGTTTGGCAAAAGACTTTAAGTAGAAAATCATAGTTTTGAATGCCTAAATAAAAGAACTATTTAAAAAGACTTGGTTCGTGTAGCTGGTTAAAGCTGGTAAAATACGTTTTACAGCAGCTTAGATGTCGAATTTAATTAATAAACAGTAAAACAATCCTGCAGAAAAATAAAACACAATTTATCAAATTCGTTGCTAGAGGACTTGGGACTTTTGACACCAAGAACGTTCCTAGACTAAGGCCAGCAACTCATCAGTCATTAGTTTCACCACAATATCAACTGAATTTGTTTTTACTTGAACTCAAGTTACAGTTTTTTGTTGAAGGTATGTGCAAATACAGCTGTCGCCTCACATAGTCAGTCAGTTCTGGCGAAGGACTACACCTTATGTTTTTTTTTTTTTTTTTTTACCTTCTGAAGAGACTATACTGTAATTGGTAAAAAATATTGACTACAAAGTTTTCCTGGCAAAACTGTCCCTCTCCGTCTCAAATATCCTTAGCAGTTGTAAAGTACGATTATTCGACTATTTCTTACAGTATTTTACCAAATATTTATAAATTGGTTAAATGAAAGCCTGTATGTAGCCCCATATGTACGCCACATTTTTACAATACCTCAAAAGTACCATACAGATGGAACAACAGACTTTCATTTTTTACCGGCTCTTCGCTAAAACGATTTGAAGTCGATTTGAAGTCTTCTACTAAACCAACGCTGCAGTGAAAACGAAACAGACAGTCTCAGAGCAATGTGCACGCTGTATGTAGTTCTTAAGCCAGGCGGCTTTTGTAACCATGAAAACAGTCATTGTTACCTCAGCACTCAAGTTCGTCATGTTCAACCAAATAAAAAGTTCGTCATAATCACGTTTGACACATTTAGAATGAAAACTTGATTGCCGAGGGAAGAACATGTCACAGTGGTTTCAGTGAAACACTCTTTGCCTTGCCAACCAAAACCGATTTTGACAAGACAGACCGCGTTTGTAATGAGGTAAACTCGTATCTACCCAAAAACAAAACTTGTCAGGATCCCCGGTCAAGATTTTCAGCCATGTGAAGTCGTGACATCAAACGCCAAGCTCTTGCCTCTTTCGCCAAACTGATCCCACCGAGTATTTCGAAGGTTAAATGAAATATATGAAAACTGCTTACTGTGCAATTTTCAATATTTTCTTTAACGTCTGAAGTCTTAGTCAGTGGGATTAGCTTGGCGTTTGATATCACAACTTCGCACGGCCGAAGAGCTTGAAGGGAATCCTTAACAACTTTTGTTTTGGGTTAAATATCACAAATTGTTGGTCCAAATTGATGAAATCCATTTTTTTCTCTTAGCAATCATGAGATAGAAAAACAGATCCTAGTTTTCTGGTCCACTTATTTATTTTTCCTTTCGTTCTGTTTTGAGGACAGCTCAGTCACGCTTTTTCATGTGATTAGTATTTATTATTAATGTAGTCGTCTAAACAGTTGTAGTTTTAGAGAGCGGTATCAACGAGCGGTATTTTGCCTTGCCAACCAGAACTGATTTTGAGAAGACAGACTCCTTTTGTAATGACTGCTCTTTATGTTTGTTGAATGCCCGAGAAAGCCATAAATGATGATAATTGATGGAAAAACGTAATCAATTGTGTCCTCTTTTGTAATGGTTGCTGAATGAGACAAACAGGGTGCCCATCTTAACCCACGAGCAAATTTCGCCTTCCTACTGCGACGGCGTACAATTTGACCGATTAAATATGGATGCAAACCCATTTACGTTGCCTTTTGGACTTGTATGTCAGACTGCCTCAGTGGGCATATTAACCCATTTGCCCATTTTGAGCCATTGGCTTTTCCGTCCTATATACAATTTGACAGAAACATCTATCCGAACACATGCAGACGAAAGAAGGGAGGCGGGGTAAAAATAGCAGGAATAAGGATTCTGGGAGGGCCGAAAAATAGGGTTCGAATTTCTTTTCGGTTGGGGAGAATGAAAATGGGGAAACACCTCATAAATCTCATTAAAAAAGGGTAATCATCACTGATGGGTGGCAGAGCTCCGCCTAGCTGTCGGAGGAAGTTGATTTGATCGGTGATTGGCTAGGGAAACCTGGCAAAATCCGTGCCTGTGAGTGGCAACCAGGGTAGAGTGAGAGAATACCAGCCAATTTCAGCAGCTATGGGATCGCTTCTGGCGTATTCTTGACATTATCTCGCCGTCCTTCAGTGATCGAAGGTATCCGGCATGAATCCCCGGGATTTCCTCTCGCCTTACCAGACTTCTGTCTCCTTCTAAACCATCTATTAAGGTTCAAAATAGATCTCGTTCGTCTACAGTTATTCTACACAATCCTTAGTTTGCTTCAGATGCTCCAAGAATTTTTTTAATAGTAATGTTAAAAATAAATTGCCATCCTAACATGTGTTGCCAACCGTGCATAACACCACCTGTGCTTCAGCTAGTGGTATTTTAATTTACGGCAACTCAAAAAAAAAACTACCTACCAATGGTTTAAAACTCTATACACTAACTAAAACGCTACTTATAACGTATCTTGAAAAATAATAAAAAAAAAAAAGCTGAGGAAATTATGAAGGAAATAATATAATGAATGTTAAGGAACTTAAAGACTACGTTACCCTACTAAAGTATTACTTAGCACTGGGCACGAAATATGGTGTATTAAAACGTAACACAATAGTTAAAAGAACAAATTCACATTCACCACTGTTGAGGCACTAATGCGGAAAACAGGGAAAAAACTAAAATATTACCCTACGCAAGTCATAATTTCAACAACTTTTCAGACAACCAAAAAAATATTAAGACGTTTAATGAATTAAAAAAACAAACATAAGATAATGTTTTTGCAGGTATGATGTACTCCTTAAATCCCATAATGAAACGTCCGCATCACCGGAACACTTATTTATTTATAATCTTTATTGCATTTTAACGTTGTTATTGTTTACTCTTACAGTGTTTTTAGTCTTGTTAATGTGAATTGTAGCTGATAAGAGTTTTATACCTTTTTTTTTTACTACGTGTTATCCTTAATTTATTAACTAAAAAAAAATTAGCAATAGGAAAACTTTCCAATTTTTCCCAATTTTTTGTTGTACAGTCGACTACAACATTCGTTTACATGAAACCTTTTCATTGGTGGAACACCTAATCTGAAAAGTTGGTTAAAGCTAAGCTATTAGGCAAAAAACCAGTGCACATGTATAGACACACGCTAGTGTGTGGCTGCCAAGTGGATGAGATATTAACCCAACCGTAGATTATTGCAAGTGTAATTGTTTCACACGTACGACTATATGTCCCCAACAAAGAGTTCAAAGGGGTTTAGTGAGCATTAACCGCTTCCGGTTATCTGACCAACGAAGACCTAAGGCCCTACATCTGTAGGTCACCTAAGCTCTAATAAACGAAACGAAACGTTACATGCTTAATTGTTGCAGTACGTAATTGCCAAAGTACATTGTTGTTTGCCCACTGGCAGACTATGTGGAGTTTGAATGATTTCGGCATGTTAGAAAAAATTCTCTGGTGGTAGAAATCTTTCAAATCGTTGGAATCGGGTCCAGTCATGAAGAAAAACTGGACAGTGAGGTTTGGGAACGCGTACAGAATAGAGAAATAGTGTCCCCCCCAACATTGGCAATTTTGTGTTACTAGGTAGAACTATCCACGAGCTATAACTATATGTTACGGCTCCTATGGTAATTCCAGTAGGGTATAAACACATCTGTACAGCTCACTATGGGATGTTTACAAATCTAATTTTTTTGCACACATGTAAAGTGTTGTATGGGGGAATACCTTTTGCTTGAAATGGGGGTTGCACTAGAAGTACGTGGGCCAGAGTGTCAGTGAGCCTGAAGTGGCGCATAAGTGCCAAATCAGTGTTGTAACCATTGTTGTGATTATCGTGCAACAGTAGATTGCAACATGCTTAATTGTTACACGCTTATTGTTTCACTAAGAGGCTGGTGTAAACAAGCACTTGTCGTAGCATCCGGACATTACAGTGAAGACCAGTGAGCGACCATCTAGACGAAAAAATTTCACCTGTCATCAGGGGTCGCGAAAAGTTTTAAAACGAAGCAGCTAATGCTATTATCTCTTCCTATCACAGAATTTAGAATAAAACTCGCGGTAAAAAATAAATAAATAAAATAAGGATGTAAGTTTTGTAATGTAATGGCAACTTAAAAAAAGCAAGCTCCCGACGATGGGATAAGAGAGGACTGTCGCATTTAAAAAGCGAAAACGTCTGCCGTTAAAGGCATCACGGCATTTGGCAAGCCCTGCGTGTCGTCTTGACGGCTGCGCAACGGCCTTCACCACAGATGCTACGACGGGTGTTTGTATACATCTTCTCACTGCAGTGAGATGCCCTTTCAGGCTGTTGTCTTTTAACTGTAAGGAGAGTTCTGCTTCTCTCAGCATATTTTTTTTTCGGGGGGGGGGGGAAATCGTGGAGATCGTGAACATAAGGTCCAAGGTCCAACCAATGAACAAATATTGAATATCCAATCAAGATGAAAAATTCACCGTTGAAGTGTTGGTCAGTCACCAAAAACCAGAAATAAACCGAACCCCAAAAAGGGCTAGGAATAATTTAGTAGTCCTTCCCTAAAAAAACACCACGGAACATTATTAGGCCTAATTATGTCACAATGCTTCTCGCTACGCGCTTGTCTTTTTCTAAACTCGTGGACGTTGTTAGACGATAGGAAGGTCAGTTGCCAAGGCCTTAATTTCATCGGGCAGGGCGCACACCAAATAAATACAAAATTAGTTGTAGATAAACGCACTGAGTGAAGGTCTACATGAAGGTAGATAGGAAATAGTGGTATCGATCCAAAACAAAAATGATCGAAAAAAAAAAAAGGCCGTCCTTAAAATAAGAAGTATCATTAAACCAAGAAAAAGGTCGCCAAGGTTACGTCTATGATTTACCTAAGCTCCTGAAAGTTCAGAGCAGCCGAATCAGTGTTCTAATATTTATGTTAAACGCCGCCATGATTAAAAAGAGCTGAAAGTGAATGACGCGATTGGTTCAAACGTATGTAAATGTTGCAAACGCATTCATTTTCATGTTTTTTTTCCCTCGTGTTTGACTGTTTTCCTACATTCACTCTTAACTGTGAAATGTTGGGAAAACTGTTAGAAGCAAAGCTCAACTGTAAGAATGTTACGTGACTCTGGAAAGCCACACTATACACATGACAAAATCGGGGCATCGCGTAGCGCCAGCATTGTGAAAACGAATTACTTCGGATGAGTTGTGAAGGCATGCGGAGTATGCCACGCAGTTGGCTCAAAATACTGGCCCTGAACCACAGACTTTTAAACACTGGTAACCTAATTCAATTTAAAATTTCAATAAATACGGATGCAAAGTCCTGTTTAAAATTTCAACTTAGCTTCAGAGCCATAATTACAACCCAAGGCCCGTGAGGCCTGTGCCATTAGGCCCCCTGATTCTGAGGGCCCCTGGAGTCTAATCTGAAATTGCAACACCGTTAACCAAAACAAAATGCAAGTATCTGGAAAAGAAACTTTTTTTCCAATGTGGGAAATTGTCTATACATAATGCCTGTGGTACCATTTAGATTTTTCTCTACCACTCTTTAATTAACAATTATATTTGTTAAAAAAAAAATTACAAAATAAAAGTGTGGAAATAGTTAGATAGGTACCAACAGTAACAACATCACACTTTTTGTTATTCCTAATTTAAAGTCAATCAGCACTAGTCCATGTTATGAAATCCTAAAATTTGCCAATTACGATGTATGAAGAAATGACCCAAACTTATGACAGTATCTGTAGTTAGAACAGTAAAACTGCTACAGAATGAATGGCAAATAAAAGTGTTTAAATATCTTATTTATTTGGACTTTAAAATAAAGTGATATGCCTCTGTGAATGTCATTATTGAACTTCGTGACTACCCTGGACTCCTCCACACTCGCCTCAATTCCCAATTCCCCGTTTCCGTTTATGAACTCTTTAGCCAGAGAAAAGTGAGGGCCTAGGCCCTAGGGCGTACCTAAATCGGGGTCGGGATGGATTGAGGTTGTAATTTCGGATCCCGGTCACGCAGAGGCCTAGTCTCCCTTTTAGTTCGTGGGGTGCCCTTTTGTGTGTTTGTTTCTCTTTTAGTTTGTGAGATGCCCTTTTGTGTGTTTGTTTCTATTTTAGTTTCCCTGTTAGTTTGTGAGATGCCCTTTTGTGTGTTTGTTTCTCTTTTAGTTTCCCTTTTAGTTTGTGAGGTATCCTTTTGTGTGTTTGTTTCTCTTTTAGTTTCCGTTTTAGTGTATGAGTTGCCCTTTGTATGCTTGTTTCCCTTTTAGTTTCCCTTTTAGTTTGTGAGGT